>KZ505946.1:525444-560005 GCA_002844005.1 Limosa lapponica baueri | reverse complement strand
CCCGGCCTCCAGCCAGTTTTTAACCCAGTGGAGAGTCCTCCCATCCAAGCCATGGGCAGCCAGTTTCTCGGGAGGATACTGTGGGAAACCAAGTCAAAGGCTTTACTAAACTCCATGTAAACAACATCTACAGCCTTTCCCTCACCCACCAAGCAGGTCACTTTGTCATAGGAGATCAGGTTTGTCAAGCAGCACCTGCCTCTCATGAACCCATGCTGGCTGGGCCTGATCACCTGGGTGTCCTTCATGTGCCACATAATGGCACTCAGGATGATCTGTTCCATGACCTACCCAGGCACTGAAGTCAGACTGACAGGCCTGGAGTTCCCTGGATCGTCTTTCTGGCCCTTCTTGTGGATGGGCATCACATTTGCTAGTCTTCTGTCAGCTGGGACCTCCCCATTTTGCCAGGACTGCTGGTAAATGATGGAAAGTGGCTCAGTGAGCACTTCCCCCAGCTCCCTCAGTACCCTCAGGTGGATCCCACCCGGCTGCATAGACTCGTTTATGTCCAGGTGTTGGAGCAGGTCCCTCACCACCTCCCCCTTTGGATCACAGGGCTTCATTCTGCTCCCCGTCCCTGTCTGCTGGCTCAGAGGTCTGGGTACTCAGGGAACAACCAACTCTACTACTAAAGACTGAGGCAAAGAAGGCATTAAGTACCTCAGCCTTCTCCTCATCCTCTGTCACTGTGTTACCTCCCGCATCCGATAGAGGATGGAGATTCTCCCGAGTCCTCCTCTTGTTACTAATATATTTATAGAAATTCTTTTTATTGTTCTTAATATCCAAGGCCAGGTTAAGTTCCACTTGGGCTTCAGCCGTTCTAATCTTTCCCAACATAGCCTTACAACACCTTTGTGATCTTCCTGAGTGGCCTGTCCCTTTTTCCAAAGGCCATGAACTCTCCTTTTTTCCCTGAGTTGTGACCATATCTCTTTGTTCAGCCAGGCCGAGCCTTTCCCCCAGCGGCTCGCTTTACAGCGCACAGGGATGGCCTGCTCCGGTGCTTTTAAGACTTCCTCCTTGAAAAATGTCCAGCCTTCCTGGACTCCTTTGCCCTTCAGGGCTGCCTCCCAAGAGGCTCTGTTGAGCATGCTCTTGAAAAGTCCAAAATCTGCCCTCCAGAAGTCCATGATGGCACTCCTGCCGGCTCCCCTCCTTGCTTCCCTGAGAATTGGGAACTCTTATCATTACATGGTCACTGTGCCCAAGACAGCCTCCAACCATCACATCCCCCACAAGTCCTTCTCTATTTACAAACAGCAGATCCAGCAGGGCTCCCTGCCTAGCCAGCTCCCTGTAGCTTCAGGAAGACCTAAACCAGGATCTTTGTTTTGGCAGAAGGATATCAACGCTTCAGAATCTTTCTCCTAGAAAGAAAAAAAGCACCCAAGCATCCAAAAGGATGGACTTCATTGATATTTGCCAATGTCACAAAAAACAGTGAAAATGATGGTGCGGGGTAAATGGAACAGGCTGGAGGTTAACACTAAAGATTCTTCACTGTCCTTGAACATGATCAAACATACTTAAATTTGTACCATTTAATACAAGCCTTCAGTTCTGTACGCTAGTGATCCAGAATAACATAATTCCATGATTTTCCCCCGGCTTTTGGAAACCTGACAAACAAGATTCAATGATTCACATCAGGCACCTTTTTTTTTTTTTTCCTGAGAAATAGCTTATGATCCTAATAGCACTTCTAAGCGCATACTGTGTATTCATACACTGATCTTCGACAGCACGCATGTACCACAGCAAAGATTTTGGATGTTATCTCCTTCCATTTGTATATACTGAAGTATCACTAGCTCAAGAAAAGTACAAAAACTTGCCAGACTGACAGGTAAGCTTATAAACTATTATATTTCAGCTCTACTTAAACCAAGAACAAAACAAAGCATTGTTCCATTCTGTTGAAAAAGTAGAAACAATGGAACTTTTAAAAATCACTAATGAAGTATTTTCTAAACAGCCATTTTCCTGGATGGAATGGAATATTAAAAAAAAAAAATGGAATATGAAAGAAAGAAATCCTGTAAAGCCAGTTATTTTTTCAAAATAGGAAGAATGCTAAGCTAGAAATACTTGCTGCATTAATTTACAACTGGTAGCTTTTTCATAAAACTTGACAAGGGCAAATCAGTCATGTGAAACAAAGCATTTCAGAAGAGGTATTACTTGCCTCAAGCTGTTCATCTTCCAACAGTTTTATAACCAGCCATCTAATGTCATTGACTGCTTCTTCATTGTTGAGAAAGATAAAAAGATTGTAGAACACCATGGTCTGGAGGTAGGTTAATATGGTATACCTAGCATGCCAAGAATTGCTTCTTGCTGTCTACAATTAAAAATAAATATTATATATGAGAAAGCAGCAATGTGAAGGAAAGCAGCCATCTAATATAAAGCTAACAATATTTTAAAAAAAAACAACCAAAACACTATTTGGGGATAGTTACAAATAACTTCCCTTATTCAGATATTTTTGTTTCATACCCTCAGTTTCCAAAGCAGACAATTATTGTTTAAACAATAAATTATAACAGGCTGTTATTTAGCAGATACCTAATACTATAAAAGACAAAGCAGGCAAGTTTCTATCTTTGATTAATTTCTGACATCAGTCATAAGGCAGATATAAATGAACCAGAAATTCTGTTCTGCTTGAGTATATATTCTATAACAGTGCATTTGGAAAGCAAAATTTTTTCAAGTTCCTGTACTTTTATCTCCACTTGCTTATGGAAGTCCAAATTATTGAAAGCATCAAGCATGGGTGCAGCCTGGATTGCAACACTGCAGATACTATTGTGGCTGTGTGTACAGCTTACAGCAACATTTTTTCCAACAGGTAATTTTACTATTGTAGGTCAGTCTTGAACGACTAGAGGGAAAAAAAGCATTTATTGCATGACAAACTCTGTACAGAATGAACCATTAAATTCAAGAACGCATTTTCATTTGTGTTGTTTTTCAGAAAGCGGTAGCAGTTGATAAACAGACTGTAACACTCTAAAAAGGCAGAGATTTGAGGGCAGTTCTTTATATATAGACAACTGATTTTGAAACTAGATTTTGAATCGTTATGCTCATGAGGAGACATGTTTGGCTTAAATCGATCCACTACTGAACAAATTTTAATTTATTAAAATACTGTTCCATTTCTTATCAAGATATAAGTTGTTTAACTGTTTGGAAGTAGGAAACAAAACAAAATACATTTACTGTCTCTAAGAATGTAAGAATGTCTTAAAACAATCCTAATAAATTCTTCCCTTTCACCTCTAAGAAAATCAGTATTTGATTCTCTTCAAACCACAACTACTGTATCATCTTTAAGGAAAAAAAAAAGCACAGACTGCATTAGATAACAAGAAGCTTTAAGCTATTTAGACCATACTCACTTGTTTTAGCACCTGAAGTACCAAAGGCACTTGCTGAGGATACAGCAAACCCTGAGACATTAACGACAAACACATCTTAGCATCTCTTTTGAGCTCATCATAGCTATTGTCATTTTCAACTGGTGCGATCTATAGAACAAGGTAATAGAGAAGAAAAAAAAAAAAGGCGTAAGTAAGCATTGCTAACAGCAAAATCCTGAAACAAAGTTTAATCTCATGAAAGGACAGTCATCTAGGAAAATACAATCAATATAATGCTGAAAAATTAAGTAAACTAGCAAAAACAATCAATGTAACTTTTAAAATACTCTCAGCAATAAGCTGTGGACAAAAATTAATAGAATCAAGAGATCCTTGTTCCTTGCACCATATATTACTTATCTAAACAATATGGCTTGTCTGAAGCTCTTAAGGAGGATTAAATGGGTGCCGTTAAGACTTTGGTTCCTTCTTGCAATTCTTTTGGTATCAAATCCAGTTAATTTAATATTTTAGACGTAGGTCCAAAACTGAGAGAAAGCTTTATTGGTATTTCTAGTTCACTTTCACCTTTATTTTCCAGTCACATACATTATTGTTTGATAAATGACTGACGTTTATATAAAGACATATGCTTAGGAGCATGCAAAATGTATTATTTCAGATATGTAGGTAGCACTGAATGACCCAGCTTCATAAAAGAATACAAGGAGTAGAGGTGCCAGGAAAAACAAGAGAAGCACCACCATTTAGAAAGGATTGTATAATCATGGAACAAAAGAAAACAACTAAATGTAAGTATCAGAATAGAAACAACATACACTTGTTCATGAATTAAACACTTTTCCCCTTTCCCACAGGTTAAACGTGTACAGGGCATTCACCTACAAATCATTATTGTCAGGAAAGCATTTAAGAGGCTAGATTACCAGCTGTAAACATACGTGAGCATTAAAAAAATAATTTGGGCATCTTTGGTGTGCATGGTTTTGCTACTATAAATACAAAGACACCCTGTAATAAAGTCCCTTATAACTTTGGTTTATAGTTAGAATCCCTTTTTAATCAAACATGACTAACAAAGGAGCAATTAAAGCATATACCTTGAAAAATAAGGGTAAAAGCTGGAGTTGCTCTGTGACAGCAGTAGAGAAGGACCGTCCCGCACTTGCCATCAGCCACTTTAGAACTGTTTTTATAAAGAGAAATGATCACTGATGAAGAAGATAAAAAACAGTAACAATCCCAAAACAAGCTATAGACCAAATCTATTGCAAGACTTGCTTGGGAGATTCTCACACGTTAGAGTGGACCTATACTAGTAGTTTCACCCTGTAAAGGTGACTTTATGAACCCCAACACTAAAACAACAGACACCTTGTTGCAGCACAGATCTGAGAGGTATTGTGTATTGCTGTCATTTGGAGACCTCAATCACCATGTCCTAAAATATCCTGCATTTCTTAACCTCATTAACTCACTAGTTTTCAAGAGTTTAATGCCCTGAGTTCGCTCATCTTGTTCACCAACTCCATTCTCTTCCATAACGTGATTCTGAATTTCTTCATCTGCTTCCATGAGGGGTTTAAGACTTTCAAGTATGCGAGTAGTAAATTCATGGACACGAGGAGATTTAGTTGCAGCTGTGTTTGGCAGAGAAACATCTATCATGAATATGTAGGTCAAAACACTAGAAAGGCAAACAAAGCAAGCAAGAACATACAGTTAGCATGGTTACTGTATAGCGAACATAGCTAAAAGTGATCTGAGATCAATTTATTGAACTTTGAAGTTTAATACTTAGAGAAAACTTCCTCTTATTTTTGCTTCAAAGTTATTTAAAACACAAATGTTTTTCAAATACCCTCTTTATAGATACTTGAATCAAGCAGGGTTAGACAACCACTAAGCTACAATCCCCCTCTCCTCCAAACAGATCTGTAACTAGTTCTTAAGTCACTAAAACACTCTGTAAAGGATTTCCTGTATATTTATGGCTTATTATGGATTAGATGCAGTAAGGTGTTTGGTTTTTTGGGGATTTGTTCTTTTGTTTTGAGCTTTAGCAACGGCATACATAAACATAACAGGCCATATATAATAAAAGACAAAAACAGAGAAGTCATCTGAAATTTCTGAAGCAAGTCTGTTATATTAATTTATCTAATTCCTATTAACAGTATTCGCACAAAGAGATAAGCAGTCACACTTCAGTGTAACTATTTAGATACTCAATTACCCAAATAAAATGAAGGGAAAATACCCCAAGAACTGCAGAAGAAAACACTGACCTTCCTATTCTCTCTCGGACATTTTTGTAAACCTGGGTAAGTTTAGGTTCCAAGTACTTTAGCAGTCTGTGCAACAGCTCTGGTACTCTCCATTCTTGCTGTGCAAGGCCACCTTGCAGTACATAAAGTCGGCTAGAAATCAGAAGAGCATATCTTTAGTCATACAAAATCATTCCTCCATCGCCTAGTCCCCTCCGAGCCCTCCTTCGTGTTTTGTGTATGTCAATGCATAAAGGCACCTTTGCGTGTACTGCATGCAAAGATGGGTAAAAATTACAGAATGAAACAACAGTACTGCTGCTATGCCAGTTCCAAACCTTCACATTCTGTTAACTAGATTTAATTACATTAAAAAATAATAATGAAGAAACTGTCATTGTGTGGGGAAAGCTAATTGGAAAGGAGGGCCTTTCTTCCCTGCTTCTACAAGCCAGCTGGCACAATATGCTCTCAATACATTTTATCCACACTTTATTTCCTCCTTTATTCAGCAACAATAAGACAGTTAAAATTAATTTTACCATGCATCTACAAATGATCCTCCTTCACCGCTCAGCGGAGATTCCAACAGCAATTCAAATAACCAGTGAAGTTTCCTAGGATCTCTGCTCTCCTGAAAATAAATGGGTATCAGAGATATAAGCAAACTGTTTGGATTTTTTTGAATGTAAATACTGTTAAATGACAGAAGTTTTGACAGGTATTTTCTTTGCATCTCTTGGGTTTATTCTATTAAGAAAGTTCAAAGTTAAATGTCTTTTCACAACACAATGAACTTCAATAGGAGGAAAACACAATGAAACTACATGCCGTTTTAATTTTTTGGTAAATAGAATAAGAAGGGAACTAATTTTAGCTTAGTTTTTTTTACAGAGATGAAAAAACATGTCTGAGTTTTGCTAATTAATTACCAGGGTTCTGGCTGAAAAACTCTGCTGAATTTTGCTGAGTGATTTAAAAGAATTACTGATCCAAGATACTTGTGGCCTATCATTTACACTGCTTCTCAGGCACCACAATTCCCAGTTCACCAGAGTGTACAGAAATCTTACTGTGTGTTAGAAGACAACTGGAGACTTTTCACAGCCTGATGCTAAGCTGCACAGTTTTAGCCAAGAATAAATGTGTAATTTGAGTTCAAAAACTCCACGAAAATTGAACACATAGAAAGCATACACATTACCATCATCCACTGACCTTATACAGCTCTTTTAAAATACTTGAAAAGAAAACTAAGGCTTTATTTTTATTCTAAAATATTACATCTAGCTGTCTGCAAAGGGCAGCAGACAACAAAATTTAAATGGATTTTTTTATGGTGTATTTACAGTTCTCAGTTTTAGCTGATAAAATACAAATATATTTAATTATAATTAAGTATATAAAATATCTTTATATATTATATAAAGATATGTATAAAAAGTATATAAAATTATATAAATTTGTATGTAATTTATATATTATATAAAAATATATGAAAATATATTTATGTAATATAAAAAATAGAAAATATACCTCTGTTCATAAAGCTTTTATTTACATATTATCTGTACAACTTGACAATCTGGACATAGCTTTAGAAGATTAAAAAAGGGGTACTTACACAGGAGGTTGCTATGCACGTGCCCCAATCATTATATGTTTCCACTGTAATGTTGGATAGAGCTGTTCGAAGCAATGGACAGAGAAGCTTCCAAAGTTTTTCCACCTGCTCAGCAAAAAGGCAAAAGATTTGACTATTTAAGGACAAAATGGCTTTTTAACCTCTGCGAACCCAAATCCCTCCATCTTTTCAAATGGAAAAATAATACTGATTCTGGAAGCTGCTATAGTATGATATTTATAAAGGAAATAAATGCTATCAGAGGTAAGATTTCAGGAATCATTTAAATTGTGTTTACAAGGTGTTCTGAAATACTATGGACTACGTATGCACCATTTTCATGGTGACTTAAGTACAATTGTACCAGAGACTGCATACATTTTGCTTTTGGTAGCACAGCAGTCTTGTACACCCCAAGGACTCCCCTCCTCCCCCCCTAGTTTTAAATTATTTTTTTTTTTAATTAAGAAAAATATTATTCCCAAATTACTTTTCAGCATAAAAATTCATTTAAAGATAACCTAGACAGCTAGGTCTAGACTCAATAAAGATGTTATAGTCCAAGGTGGACATAAGCACTTATTCAATAGGAAATTACAAACTATGTCAGCTTTGCTATCTCTTTACTAGATAACAGTTCTCAGTTTTAATCTCGAAGCATTTTACTACGTCCTAGTATTATATAGGCACTGAACCAGGCTACAAATTGTGCTCAAAGTTTGGCAAAGAAGCACAAAGCGTTCCAACTTCCTCCAGCCCTTTCTTGAACATAGGACATATTAAAAACCCTCAACTTCTTATGTTTAATTATTTAATAACCAAAACTGATTCCTTAACTTCCATGAATCACTCAAAAATACTACTTCAGCACCTTTTCAAATGTCCAGTGTTTAGAACCTCTTATTAAGCCAGCTATAATTTCAGCTACACATCTCTGGGTGCTTTCATGGGAGTCTGCCACAAGTTGTTCTAAATGGGGCTGAAGAACTGGCAAGAAGGCATCATCAAAGTTTCTGAAAAGGCCCTGTAAAACAAAATGTGAAAGCGTCTTCAGTAATTATCTGTCTAAAGCATTATCTAAGAAGAACATAAGATCATGAAGCGCTTGAGATTTGAATATGCAGAAAGTGAAATTGCTTTTATAACAGAATTATATACAAGTGTCCATGTACTTCTGTATTACTCTAAATATTAACTACCTATGTAGTTAATCAGAAGAGAGGATTAACAGGATTAATCCTAGCGTCATACCTTTAAAAGTTAACATTTTGTAACACTGCAGTGTAAGTCAAGAATTGTGTGGCTTTTCCAACTTTGACAATTATCTACAAAAGGGAAGCAATTTAGTTACTGAACTCTAGTTACCTTGAAGAGGCAAAATCTGCGAGGATTAAATTTGTCTTTTCCTTTTCTGTCTTCTAAAGACAAAAATTTTATTAACTGCTCAACAAACTTGGGATCAGAAAAGTGATCATATATAATTTGTTCTGCCTGTAACAGGAAAAAAGAAAAAAAGAAAAAGGATTAGCTTTGAGATGATTGATTATTACAGTGATATCCCAAAATCTTTTCAAGTCCCGTTTTTCATTTTATTTCTATTTTTGGCAAAAATAATGCCTGGGTCATCAATTTCCCCCCTCATGTTATAGGGAACACTGGGTAATGTTTTGCAAGACTCTTGATTTTTATTTTCATTAATGACTTCAGATTGTCTTTCCTTTCACTAGGCTCAACACCTACAAAGGAGTTGTTCCCACTGTCACTAATTACCTTGTTCTGAACTCTGATAAAGATTTGAAAGGGAACAAGAAAGTGCTCATTAATGCAATTAACCCATGACTGATGTCAGAGAAGGTGCAATGCACTAAAATAATGATTTCTTCTTGTATGGTAACACAGTTAAGTATGAAAATGAAGTAGAAAAATACAATAATGCATTGGCTTGCAATCAAGCAAACCAAATCTGTTTCCACACATATGTAAGCACTCCCTAAATGGTAAGCAATACTTAAGTTAAAAGAGAGGAGGGAATCTGATCTCCACAGTAATCTGTGGACAATATTGAAAAAAGAAAGCAGGAGCAGTAGTAGTAAAAAAAAAACCACACAAAAACTGAAACACACTTGAAACCCTTACCTCTGTCAGCTCGTCTCTCCTCCGCCCAAGCTTTGGTTGATTCTCAACTGGGGCATAAACTGTCATAGTTCTGAAGATTAAAAAAAATAAAATACAGTAACATGTTTTAAAGTAAAATAAATCTTATGATTACTTTCTATATTCTCTATATCAAATAGGATTTATCAACTCCAAAAGAACAGAACTTAATAGAAAATTTACAACAAAAAAATTAGAAGTCTGATATTATGTTTTGCTACAGCAAGCAATCCAGAATTAGATAGTTGTAAAATACGCAGAAAATTCTATGTAATTTTCAAACATACATACTTCATTTTAAGACCAGCAGTTAAACAGCCATATGAAATATGTGCCTAAAGTACCCACAAAACTCAAAGAGAAACAAGTAGAAAATAAATAGTAATAAAAAAACCCACAAGAAAAAAAACCCACAAAAACCACACAGAAGTGGTAAAACAAGCAACAAGCATAAAGGATGAAGTAAATAGTATTTTTTTTGTTTCAATTAAAAAAATTAAACCTAACAAACATTATTTAATTTCCCATGGGTTTTTTTCTGCTGACTCTCACAGTTCTGTCTTGATGCTTAACGATACTCACCGAGGCCAGGTATAATATCCCCAGTGTGTTTTCTCCACAAAACAACATGACTCCCAGGCTTCCTTAGTCTTTGGTAATCTCTGACTGTCATAATGCAGCCACTGGTTATCCTGCCTGTCACCAGCCTGAATGCTGGAAGGCTTAGGGTTTCCACCTGGTTTAAGAGAATTTTAAACTTGTTCATTAACGGACCCGGCAAATGTTACGACTTAGTTTTAATACAACATTCTAAAGTGTTCGCGTCTCCCTCATCCCAATCAAACCTGTACAGAGATTTGTCCTAGGAGATTAAAAGGAACACTAACAGTAAGAGATTCCTTTAGTATTTTATATAAATCTGCCATTTGAAATGATTAAAAGAATAAAAAGGAGATATACAGATTATTCTCACAAATTATAAGGCTGTCTGAAAGGAAAATGACTCTGAAGTTTTAACTCATGTCAAATAAGGGAGTAACTTAAGACTCGCATATTTAGTGAGTATTATGCACTTGCACATATAGCACTGCTTAAAAAAAAAACAAACTCAAAAATGACCAACTGTATTACTCGTTTTGTTTGCTTAGGACGTTGAGAATCAGAGAGAAATGCAAAGCTTGTGATACTATGTTTAGTTTAATCAGAAAAATACGCCTTTAAAAAAATTTTAGGATAAATGTTAGTAACACATTTCTTATATTAAACAAAAACCTACTTATTTCATAAGGGCAGATGGGCACTTTCTTGTGTGTTCTCTTAAGCTGCTTAAGAATGCCAGCCACAGCCGAGATGGCCACCTAAAAGAAAGAAATGGGCATTAATGTATCCATTCCATGCACTCACCTCCAGAAGGATGTGTCTAACCATCTCAGAGTCACATTTTAAGCCAGCTACTGAGCACCCTAAAAAGCCAGTGAACATTACAGTGAAGTTCATCACCCCAGTGGTTGATACTCCCAATAAAGAAGTCATTCTTTATCGTATCACTCGTTTCAGGGGATACAGGACATGACTTAAGTGTGACCTTTATAGCCCAGAAAAACTTCCCTAGTAATCATTCTCAGAAAAAAGAAAAAAAAAAAAGAGGTGCCTCACTCAGGCAACAAGCTGTGGTGGTGTGCTCTCCCTGGTCTGCTTCCCCCCACCCCGCCTCGGCTCCTGCTCGGGCCTTGGCCACCATGGCCATCACAGCATCACAGCAGAATGAAAGTGTCCAGTTTTGGGCCCCTTCCCACAAAAAAGACATTGAGGGGCTGGAGCGGATCCAGAGAAGGGCAACAAAACTGGTGAGGGGTCTGGAGCACAGGTCTTCCGAGGAGAGGCTGAGGGAGCTGGGGGTGTTCAGCCTGGAGAAAAGGAGGCTGAGGGGAGACCTTCTCGCTCTCTCCAACTCCCTGAAAGGAGGGGATAGCCAGGGGAGGGTTGGTCTCTTCTCCCAGATTCACAGGCAATGGGACAAGAGGAAATGGCCTCCAGTTGTGCCAGGGGAGGTTTTGGATGGATATTGGGAACAACGTTTACACTGCAAGGGTTATCAAGCATTGGAATGGGCTGCCCAGGGAAGTGGTTGAGGCACCATCCCTGGAGGTATTCAAAAGACGGGTTGACATAGCACTTAGTGACACGGTTTAGTGATGTGGGAGGGTTTTTTGGGTGGATTTTTTTGTGGTTTTTTTTTTTTTTTTAAATCAGAGTTAGGTTGATGGTTGGACTCGATCTTAAAGGTCCCTTCCAACGTGGACAATTCTATGATTCTAAATACAAAACATAGATGGCTCCCTTCGAGTAATAAGCCACACATGATAAAAACAGACATCTGCAAAAGAATTTCTGCAAAAGCACTCTGAAGTAAGTAAGAAGGAATAGGTATGTTCCACATTTTCAGAGTTTACAGACTTTACACCATATGTCACAGCTACAGCACTGCCAAGACTCATCTTCTTGGATTAGGAACTTGCACAGTACACATGTACACATGCACAGCTGGAAGGGTGAGGAGGGATGTACACCTCAGGTTTTCTGTTTTATCACAGCAAACCACCACAAATATCTGATCTAAACCCCAATGAGGTGCAAAACAAAAAGATTAATTACGTTGTTTTTACCTTACGAACTACAATTGCATCATGGTTGAGACACTGCACAAAAAATTTTATGGCACGGACAGGCAGTATCCTATCATCCCTCAGGAGCAGAGACAGAAAACCAATGCTGATGTGCTCAAACTTCCAGGGACTAAAAAAAAAATAAAAAATTCAAATCAGACAATAAGTAGCATAGTTGCATGTGCTGCTTTTGCACAGAATTGATTATATGTATTAAGATTATGTAAATATGTTTGGACTAACATAAGTAATGTTCTATGTCACTGCCATAGTCAACAAGCTTAACTGTCACATAGGGAAACCTTCAGTCTTCTGGGAACACACAAGTGCAATCAAACATTCAGTTAATGGTGCCTTCTCGATCTTGGCATTTCAATGTGAAATACAGACCTATAGGGATATTCTTTTAAAGTTTTTAAACACAAATATTATGCTACGAATTAAAATCTATTTGGATATCAGTATTATGCAGACAGATCCAGAGCTTCTTCCCCAGAACAAAAAAATACTAAAAAAAATAGGTGAAATTAATGAATGACAAAGCTTAACTCAGAGATGCGATGATGCCTTATACTAACAAATCAAGCTCCAAGTGAAAATAAATTCAAGATTCATTCACTTTACCTAGGAGACAGTAATGGCAAGACTCCCCAATATTGGCCTTTTTTTTCCTGTTTGGGCAAGCAGAATTCATATGCAAACGCATGAGGACCTCTAGAAACTCAATTCTTGTGGATACCTTTGCAAAAACTCTCCAAGAAGCTAGCCACAATCCATTTTATGCCAGACTGCTACTGACAAACTGCTTTTGGACAACTACTTTGAGGCTGAAAAAAATACTACCCAATTCTGGTCATGCTAACTGCACTTCTTGATGAAAGTGACAGTTACTCAAGTAGCCACCTCAAATCAACCCCCCAAAAAATTTTCTTACCCACAGAAAGGGAGACTTACAGGTTTCTTTGTTCCACGCAGTCCAGCAGCATGTTGACCAAATTTTCATAGTTTCTGAGGGGAAAAAAAGAGGGAATCATCAACCAGATGCTACTGAGGGAATAATTTAAAAATAGAATAAATGTTCTACAAAAGGCAAGTGAAAGCAATGCAATAAGTCTAGCACAAACGGGGAGGACAGGGAAGAGGAAGGAAGGAAATATAAGCATAGAGAAAAGAGGCTGCCAAGTCAGGAGAGAAGATACATCACAACGATCCTTGGACATTCTGAATTTGTTGAGCTTAAGATTTAGCCTAGCAATTTTGGATTATTACATTTAATGTACAGTAAATACCAGGCAGTGTAAGCTTGCGTTAAGGGAACTTTAACTTACCGCAAAGCCTCAGCATTCTTTTCCTTCTGTCGCTGAATTCCTAACTGAATTTCTTCTGAACAAAGACCTGTGAAGTTTGAACTTGGATGTTCTGATTTTTGCAGCAAAACAGCTACCTCAATGCATTTCTCTGGCACCTATTGACAGAGAACACAAAGATTTGGGACTGAGCAGCAACTTACAAGTTTTACGTGTGTTTGTTTCTGTTTCAAAATAAGGAGAGTTCAGAGTAATATGAAGAATGCAGAGTTTCCTGTCCACATAGACAAATCCATGAAAAACTAGGGAAGACATCTTTTGTGTTCACACAGCAGAATTGTTTCTCCAAGTACATGTTTTATTCTATTTTAAAATAAAGGTAAAACCAAACTTTAATATTTCATTAAAGCATAAAAATTGTTTATAAAATATTTTTATTAATTGGCACTCATTCTGAAAAATAAGTACCATGTCATTTAACCCACTGATTAGGCAAGAGGAAGCTGTGTAATGAGTGCTTTGGGTTAGCACAGTGGGACAACACTACAAATACTGACAATGTTAATTTGAAGACGCTGTCCCACCAACACACATCTTCACACTTGATCAGCATGACTCATACCAATTAACACTGAACAGCAACTTAAACTTCCTTTCGGTAACAGGCTTCCTTAGAGGTTAACAAAAAGTTACAAATTCCAGTGGTATTATAGGGAGCTCAAACATACAAGTCTACAGTCTTCTGTCACAGAAATTGGAGTGCGATAACTAACTCAAATAATATACCTCGAGTCTCAAGCAAACAAATGTTCTCAGAATCCAAGACATTCTCCCTAAGCAATATGTCACTTACTGCAAAATCCAATCCAATTGTTTCATACTGCCTATGGATTTTTTCTGCTAGGTCATCAAAGAGTCTAACTATGGATGGTTTTTCCAAGGACATAGCTTTGCTCAGTCCAGAAGAAACAATCGCTGGCCACGTCTGTGCAATACAATCCCAATCGTGAAGATTTGCCAAACATACTCCACTGTGATTTCCAAGAAGACAATATAAGGCACCCTATAAAATGAAAGATGTAATTTTAGAAAGGTTAAGCATTGTTCATGTGTAAGTGATATTTATCTACATAATCTATCTGCATCTTCTATGCACGCACATAGAATAAAAATTAATCTTCACATTACCAAATCATTAAAAAGTATCATAAATATTCTGCTATGCAGTCTCATTGTCAAAATACCGAAGCTTTTTCACAGAATCCTCTTTGTGCTAAAGAACCCTTTCAAGGAGATTGGAAGCTCTGCCAATTAATTTATCCACAGAATGGCCGACTGATTTCTGAGTTACATTATAAAGGACATTATGCAATGATCAATTACCACACCTGGCCTTTCTGTGAACTGATGTTTGGGCTGCAGGCAAATCATTTGGCTGTTAACTAGGCACCCGAAATGATGCTGACTGAAAAGGATGTGGATAATTACTGGGCATGACACAACAAACTGGTGAATGTGACAGGTGATTGTGTAAGAAGCTGACAAGAGGGAAACAGTGAAACAAAGAGGGGCTGGATTTCACAGGTGATTAAGTGGGAGTTATGTGAGAAATAGCCAAATTTCACAGGCAACTGGAAGGAAGTCTTGGGGACCTTTTGGAGAGCAAAGTCTTACAAGAACAACAGTGCCTAGGTAATCACATCAGTAATATCACGTAGGCTATCACTGGGAGCAGTATCGGATATACCAAATTCTGGTATGGCAGAAAATGCTGGAGTGTAGCAAAACTGGGACCAATTGGGAAAAAGTAAGTAGGCATGGGTCGCTTATCTGGGAGGAGAGCGATGGAGAAAGGGAGGTACAAGGATAGCATTAAAAAATAATAATCAGTAAACAAGAACAGGGATACTAAGATATGCAAACAATGTAATCCCATGCTGTCTGATAGTACGTATCAGGCACCTGGAGCAGGATAATAAGCCATAGATGTTGTTCTGACCATACGACAAGAGTACAAATTGTCTCTGTGGACAGGAGGACTGAGGGGGGTGCAGAGGAAGGGGGGGAGCATGATGCTTTTGAACACCTGGATGGATACATTGCATCCTGGCATCACCGTGTCAGCAACATTTCCAGGCCTGGCAGCACCAGCAATTACCCACCACTTCATAACAAAATCCACCTGATTTACTGTAACTTTTCTGGGTGACCAACTTTTTTGTCCAGTTCACAATATTTTCTTATACTACTACAGCTTACAGAACTGCTTAATGAGTTTTACCATCTTGGACTATAGCTTCTCAATTTCCATTTAATAATTTAACAACAGGTGTTAACATACATTGTTATAACACCTGACCACACAATGAAATGAGAAAGATCTATAAACACAAAATTTCTCTTGACAACTGATCTAATCCAAATAATTCCTTACAGTAGTCAAGCATAAGCTATATGCCATGAAATTATCAGAGTAACATTAATAAACAAGCAAATCCCAATCTTCAGCATTAAAAATTCTCCTCTAGTAACACTTCAAAAGACAGGCATAAAACAAAGTTAATAAATTTGTACTTTAAATTGCTTTTGAGTGACATCTTGCCGGTCTGGACGCAAGAACTCCAAAACCAAGGGAATGATATCTCTGCAACAAAAATTGTATGTTCCCAGAGCTGTGAAGAATGCTTGCTGAGCTTTGCTTCTGACCTGTGGGAAGAGAGATGTTACTAGAAAGCCTTCTGAACCAAAAATACACTATACAAACCCAATACCCTTATCCATTTCAGTTACTTATGTACAGAGTTTACATGATGTATTTGTGCACGGGAACAAAACTATTTGTAGAACATTGTAAATAGCATGCTTCCCCACACCCTTGCTCGCAGTTAAAAAACCTACTTTTTGTTTCTAGCACTTACTTCAGAACAGCTACAAAATTAAAGAGAATTCTTTATGTTGCCAAAAACAGTCAATGTGTTTTTAAGATCATTTGAAGAGCAAACAGCTAGAATAACAGATGCAGTTAGGAGAATCTAAAGAGTCTGTAAAGATTGTGGATGGATTTGAATTCTAGATTGTGTGTGAATTGAAAGATCTCCCACCAGGCAAAGAGTTCAGAATCCAACTACCACCACACTTGTTTTGTATAGTTTTAATAAGTAGGATGTCATCATAGCCACTTCCTAAAAGTAGACTTAGCATTCCAAATAGTGTCATGAATCATATCGTCACATCTAAAAACTTCAACCTGGTATATCTTCATTAATTTTTTTAATTGAATAATTGTTTTTAGAAGCCTAGTGTTAAGCCCCTCAAAAAATTTAAAGTTGGTAACATAAGTTGGAGGCCTCTCCACCCAGTTAAGTTCTTTATTTGACAAAGAAGGGGCTTACAGCAAAAGCTGTGCCAAAATTGGCAACTAATGCAAAGGAAATCATAGACTTGCCTAGGTTGGAAGGGACCTTTCAGATCAGCAAACCAGCAACCTAATACTGACAAAAACCACCACTAAACCGTACCTTTAAGCACCATGTCTACCCATCTTTTAGATATCGCCAGGGACGGTGACTCAACCACTTCCCTGGGCCGCCTGTTCCAATGCTTGATAACACTTTCAGTGTAAAATTTTTTCCTATCTAAACCTCCCCTGAAATATTAAATATTTCATGTTGCCATGGAAATAAATTGAAAAGTGAAGATCTCAAAAACATAACTTGAAGAGATCAACAAAAAATTCCATATACTTCAGTTCAAAAGGTATTTTTCCTTACCTGACCATATGAACTTGTAGACAAACACAAAAGATCTCTGATCATCTCCTGGTGAGAAGTTTTATATTCACAGCCTTCCATTGTTAGTGTTCTCAGCTAAATTGCACAGAAAACACAAAGAACAGATTGTTTCTACATTTCACACATGTAAGAGAAACTAGTGCAGGATTATTGCATCTTTTGCTACATGACAACATAACAAATCAGCTTTTCAAGTAGTTAGTGAAGACTAAAGTATTACCTCATGCTGCAACATAACTCTGTCAATCAGCAAAGCTCTGATATGCTGCTTCTTTCCTTGCAGCTGTAAACAAATACATAATTTGGTTCAGATTTCAGTATTCATATTAGCAACCTGCACTGACTGAACTCCCCATGTACTCTCTTTCTTCTAGAAACACGCACATTTTATGTAGAAATTCTTCTTGGCAGACAACCTTGATTTTTTTTGCCCTAGTAAAGTGTTTTATTTGCCTATTGCTCTGTATGCAAAAGAAAGGTCTGATCACAGAAACTTCTCAGTTAACAAGTGCCACAATAGAGCATCACGCCAAATCTCAGACTTTGGTGCAAGGACATATACAAACTGAGGGTTACTATGATTCAGAAATGCTAAGCTAGTTACTCATAAAACTTCCAAATAAAGGTACAAAAGCACTGCAAAACAATATTCTTATCAAGGAATTAGATTTCAAAATTATGAAAACTGATTAGGACAGTAACAAAAATATGAAAAAAAGTCTTTCTGAACATCAGGAACCATTTCCATCCCTCACCTAAGCTTTACAAAGAAAAATCACTGACCCTGTTTTCCATTGATTTTTTCACTAGATTAAAGCTTTTCCATCGTGAATCAAACTCATGCTTGTGAGACCCTTGGAACTGTAAAACATCACTAATAATCTGTAGAAAGAAAAAGATGACAAAGAGTGATTATTTTGCAAAACAAGTAATATTGTCTTAAGTATCACAAATTATAAGTATACCTTTATTATTAGAAATAAAGACTTGGTATCATCTTCTGAATTATCAAGTATATAACCTGCAATTGGAAGAAAAATAGTTCATTATCAGACAGGGAAAGAGT
The DNA here is from genome assembly GCA_002844005.1 of Limosa lapponica baueri. NCBI lineage: Eukaryota > Metazoa > Chordata > Aves > Charadriiformes > Scolopacidae > Limosa > Limosa lapponica. Next base: position 541,735 of record KZ505946.1, on the reverse strand, counting down.
TTTAAAAAACAACAGTTTTATTTCTACAAAGCTTAAATTTAAGAATTATAGGCAAAGTAAATGAAGCAAGTTTCTCATCTATAAAATTATACTTAAAAGCACACACAGCACTTTATATATAGAGGAGTGGTTAAACTTACGCAGCAGTTTCCTTGTAACCCTTGCAATCGTTTCTCGATAATTTTCTCTTGATAAATCTACAAAAAAAATTTAAACATTTTCTCTTTATTATACAATAGCATAAAAAGCAATTTATAGATAAGCAAACCAGTGGAAAGCCATAGCAGACTATTCAGAAACGGCAGTATGGACTATTATAAAAATAACCATCTTGTTTTATCTAAGGACACCACTCTCATAAGGCCTGCTTTTGTTTATCAAGTCAACAGTATGTTTTCTATAGGTACATAAACTTCTTCATCTGCCTTGACAGTTGGCTTCATTTCTAACCACAGACTGAAGCAGAGTATTTGGCATATGAAAACTGAGTAACATATTAAGCAGGGCAAAAAACAAGTCAATGGAATACAGATTTTATGTGTCAGGCGATCAAGGCAGTAGAAGACCGGGGACTTACTCCCCTGTAACACATGGAGGGGAACAGACATTCCCAATCTGAACAACAACAAATGCAGAAGCAAGAAGGATCAATGATACAAGCCGTCTCCTTGGAAAGTTTTAAACCAGAAAAGTCTTAATTGCTGCAAGAGACCACTAAATAAACGCCCATTTTCTATTACAAACTTGCCACTTGCAACCTAATGGACCAGATTTTAGAAGTATTAAAGCACCTAAAACTATTTAATAGTCCAATAAGCAGTTACCACGTGCCTCAGTTCCTTGTTCAAATAGCCCATCTTCACTTGGAAGACGGTTAAGAATACACACAAAGCCTGAAAAATGTAGCTTTCTTCTGAAGGAGCCATCAAAGCCTCTAGCAGTTTATGCCTTGATTCCTTCTGTCTCTCAAGCACAGTTCTTGGGTGGTGGGTGTTGTTTCCAGCACCTCTCATCTATGTGGAAATACACAGGTCCAGCCATTCTGACCTGGGGGTTGGATCCGAGCTCACATTCCCAGCTATATTACTGCAGCAGATTTGTGTCTTGTATACCATCGCTGAAGACGAAACTCTGCACACAAGAACTTCTGAGTTGGCCAAAAAAGCCCATTTAATATAAAGAGAAGAATCAAAATCATGGTCTCAAAAAGAACCTACTGCTTTTACAGCAGAAAAAAAAAAGAAGAATGAAAACAACACTTATAACCTGTCCAAACGGAATTAGGATCTACTTACCATATTCAACACCAGTGTACAGTTTTGTTTCTTCCAAAGACACCAGACTTGGGACCCTGTATGAAAACAAACCAAATATTACTATACATTATGGAAATCATTGACTATGTGAATTTAATTGCCATTTAATTAATTTTAACAAGTTAAATTTCATGCCAGTAGTGCCAAAATTGTTTGGGTTTACTAATAGTATGCCTCAGCTCTAACATTTATAAATCAACCATACTTATGGGTCAGACTGTTTGTCAGAGACAAGTACACCAGAAGGACACTACCTTGAACCCAGAATCTTCATTTCTCATTTAACAGAATCCCATCAGTTCTGTTAAATAGCCAGAGATTTGGTCTCATTTGTCAAACCTATGAACTTGCTCATCAAAACAAACATGCTCCTAGTCATCTTAGTCTAGGGAGGACAGGTGAATTTGACTGCTGAGGCAGAATCCTTTCCTGACAAGTTAAGCTGATGAAGCTTTTCTAACTTTGGTCCTTTCTTGTTATAAAGTAAAGAAATGTACCCGTTATCTAAAGAAGTTCTACTTATTGCTATGTGAAGTTCATTATTAATAACCATACCAAAAAATAAAGTCTTGCTTCTTCCAGGATTTGGGTCAAACCTACCTAACTACAGTATTTTTTTTAGAAGTAAGTTCTTAAGTCTCTGTGGATTTGCTTTTATGTAATCATGCAAAAAAAATACAGACTCAGATATCACACACCAATGAATTTAAAAGACAAAAACATATCCTACATACACTTGGAGGTTTTGTGGGGTAGTCTGTTTTGCTTGTATGTTTTGGGGTGTTTTTTTTTAAACCTACAGTCTCACCTCTAAAAATTAAGGTAGACAAATTCAAGCTTTCAGGGACAAAATACACCGGTGTATTATATTAAACAAATAATACAGCAAGTAATCCCTATAAAAGTGATCTTCACATAAAATTGCATTGACAGTGTAATCAGAAAAAACTACATGAAGCAATGTGAGTCTACTCCTATTAAAAACGCTAAAAAACGCATCAGAAAACACTATAGATTCTTTTTCTGAGCATGAGCTACAAGATACTAAAATAAACTTTCAGATTTCAGGCAACAGCAAACTTCTATCTATCAGAACCAGAAATAAGGGTCACGTTTCTCCTGTAAAAGTGAACGCATTAAAACACAAGTGCTACAATTATCGTGCCCATTAGGTGAAGGAAAAACAACTCACAAACCAGAATTAGGTAAGCTGAATTCACAACCCTTGTAACAGTCACATCTGCATCAACAAAATTCAAACTGAAATGTTGTCTTCTTAATTGATTTAGACATCAAGAAGTGAAGTCTTAATTTCATTTTCCTTGTTGCATTTCTGGTAGTGGTAGTTTAACTTGAAAATAAGCCATTCCAAAAATCTTCCCACTTTTCCCCCCCAAAAAATCTCAGGACTGGCATAAGTGCTTAAGGTACAACTTGACTGTTAATAAAATTTTCAAGATATCCAACATCAATCCAGTACTTTGGCCCTGAATAAAGAAAAAGTTTTTATGGTCTCACATACTTGCTCTTTTAGAATACTCTACATGACTGACTTTGAAAGCGTTTGCTATGTATTTCTCCAAGATCTGATCTTTCCAGTTGGGAAGATACAGAGAGGGGATATTTCTGCAGTTAACAACCCAGGGGGGGGTATGAACCTCCCCACCCCAAATACTATTACTTCTTAAAAAAAGAAGGAAACAGATAAATCCAACAATCTCAGGCAGCTGGACATTAAGGAATTACTTTTTCTTTTATTTTTGGGTACAGTATGCTGGATATGTAAATGAGCTGATAACAGTAACTTTTTAAAGAGTATTTTAATGTATTTTCAGCCTTAAATGTTTTCCCCCAATATAAAATAAATACACAAATTAAGTTCACATAAGGTTTTCTTACCTACGAGACAAGGAAAATTAAAGAGCAGTTTCCCACTTTTCCCCTAGGTAGTCTACAGAAAGATTACAAATCTTTGTGCTTCTTTCTCACTCCCAGCAAAACACATTCAACTGTTCTTTGCCAGCTAACCAAGTTCCAAATGAAATCTCTACTCTTTAAAACAAATCAAACCCAACACTCTAAGCTCTCTTTATGCTTCAGGTTCCTGAGCAAACCAGGAAAAACAACTGAACACATAGCATCCAGTAATCAAGAACTAGCCTGGTACAGTCCTCACATTCACCATGACATTACTCCACAGGCAGAACCATTTATTTCAACAAGGCTACTAATAGGATGAAAGTATTATATTCAAAATGCAAAGAAGTTTTATATTTGGCCCGCAAACTAACATCCATGCTAGTAATACTCAGCATTATAATGTGTCAGCCACTGAGCCAGAGAAAACTGTGTTTTACTTCGGACACACAAAAGGAAGGAGGCATGAAATGTTTTTCTTAACTTCAGCCAATACTTATGGCAAGACTCTCACGACAATGCTTCATACAATGGATAAATAACACTGTCCTTCATTCTGGATCAACACAAATTGCGAATAAAACTTATGAACAAAGAGTATCCAAAATTATAGCTGGAACAGAAATCCCAGTTAAACAGAACTTTGAAGACTTCACTCCCTTATTTGCCACAGTACAAAAACTAAAGCATCTTTATTTGAGAAAGACTGATGCGCTACGCTTTTCAAATTCCAGACATTTTACAGAGCGGTAAAACAGCAAAGCAGACTTTATTCAAGTCTCTGTGTATTTCTCAGTATGTAAGTACAGTTCAGCAATCAGATACAGCTTTCAGAAAGAAATAACTTTTAGCACCACTCCACTGAACCAGCTGCAGAAGAATTTTTTTCTAATTGCAAAAAACCCCTGTGCCACGTTAAGGACTACATCAAGGGCTGCATCAGCCTATTTTGACATAGGATGTTAAGAGACAACAGTCGGAAGGTGAACAAGGAGAAAACGGGGTTACTCACCGTGGAGGAGTAACTGTTTCCTGTTCTGTGTGCAGCTCCCCCAGCAGAGCTGGGAAGTTTCCTGGAGATGCCAAGAGAGGTTAGCTAGCCCTGCCCCTCCGCATACCACATCGCATCCTTACACGTTTATAGGAAGTGGTCTTATCCTTGACCTGTAGTCTGAACACCTTCAGTGAAAGAACATTAAGAAAGCTCCTACCAATGTCTGCAGCAAGAGTAGAGCAATAGAGCATTCTAACTAACCGCTGTATTTAAGAGGGAGACAAAAAACCAAAGTTCTCTGAGTAAACCTGGCTTTGCTTCCCTAAATCAGCTGCTTAAGCATCACCTTGTTCGTAGGGAGGCTGCAAAGAAGGGAAGGGAAGGGGAACTCAACTGAACATCAGTGAAAGACTTCTCAACCTGAAAGAGCTTTATACTGTCTGCATTTGAAATAATCTTTATTTGTACACCCTTGCAGTCATCAGAACAAAAAGACTTCGATATCATTTAAAATTACAGAGGCTTTTTAAGAAAAAGGGTAGACTGTTTGCACACAAGCATTATATATACCTGCACCCATCTTGTGTGGCAGAGCAACCCTCACGTTACGTTTCTGCAGACACAGAAAAAACTCCTTTCATTTTTCCCTCAACTATGTCAGGATAATTCCACACAGCTCTGACTCTATGGCTCTGAACACCTTAATTCAGCCACAAAAAACCTACTGCTGTCATAAAGGATTGCTCCTCACAACCTCTGGGAGCCTCCTTAACGCTTTTTTCCCTTCCCCTGGTAACTATCCATTTTGCATGAAAAAAGTAATTCACAGAACACACCTGAAATAAGTGGCTTCTCTACTGAAGATGAAGAACACTATATGGAATAATAACATAAATACACACTATTGAGTCATGCAATAGTTTTCTATTAATTTGTTATTTATGGCACATCAGAAGAAAATTCATTCATCCTCCAAAAAAAGATGAAGTTTCGACTCCTTCCTACCTACAGGCTAAAAAGTAAAAAGTCAACACCAAGTGACATTTATTAAAGTTCTATTTGCTACTGAAATTTAACTATTCATTTCAATTCTGTCAAATTTCAATTATGCAGTTTATTTGCACAAGGATTGTGCACAAATTTCTTTTCTACTGAATTGCCTATCTCTTCCCTAAACACCTGGTCGTGTATGAAACATTCACAGTAACCCTAAGCATTTAAAATAGCTCGAGCTATTTTCAGGAGGATATAAAGTATTTACATCATTCACATAAAACACACGTGGGAATTTTGCTCCCAAAATTGGGAAGAAAATAGAAATAAAAATCGCAAAGCACACATGAGAACTGCTTGGTCTCCAAAATTGTTGGAACATTATGAAACCTACACCTTTTGTGCTCAAACTGACTGAACAAGGAAATCACTCCTCGCTCACAGCAGCTATGCTATGTGTATGCCAAGTTTGTGTATGTGCACACACACAGAGCACGTACTTTTGAGTATACTGAGCATACCCAAGTCAAGCGTTGGTCAATTTAACAATGTGTTTTCTGTACTAAATATATTACTCTGCCATTCAGAAACTACCAGTCATCAAAAGATAAAAAAAGGAGTAAGAGAAACTAATGAATCAACATGAAAACAATTACCTAGATTGACAGGAGATTCAAGAAGACTCATGCCAATGTACACACTTCTTGTTAAACAGAAGTTTTGAAACCTTTACTCTAACCAGTATTAATTAAGCCGTAAAAATAAGGGCACTATCTGATCCTGTCTAACAAGGAGAACATACCAGACCAATGCTGGGGATTTTTATTCAGTTTCAGCTTTATCAAACAATAAATAAAAATTAAATAAAGAGGAAACCAACATAAAAACTTAGTATATTAACTATTCAAGAAGAAAATCTATTTTCAATAGCTAATAAAATAAACACAAACCGCAGAGACATAAAATAGAATATTTTTGACAAGGAGAGAGATGAAAAAAGACATTTTGAAATTATTGGGTACTCTCAGGTATCTGACACTGAGAACAAAAAAAACCACCCGTAAAAGTCCATAGAAATGGATTAAGTAACTTCCCCCAAAACTTTTAAAGATGAAAGGTTTCTGTAAGTGAACAGTGCAACAGACTTTTAAGCACTATTTCCACAAAATTATGTTGATGAATTGTAATACACCATCTATAATCAAACCAAACAGAATCCTGAGTTAAAAGTACTAGTACAGTAAAATGTAGTAGTCTCCACACTAGCAGAGAGGCCTTATACTTGCAACAGCTGTTTTCCTACTGTAGAAGTAACTTCAAAAGAATTACAGCAACAACAAAACACCAAGCAGCAAACAGTTACTACATTAGTGGAAAGCAGTCTCATGCATTCATTTCTGCAATTTATTTTAAAGTAGAAAGATTCAGAATTTCAATCTAGATTCACTCATTTTCTTCTCCCAAAACAGCGCTCATAACTTTTGTTATATTCTCATCCCTCTAGAAGACTACCACGTTCATGCAATACCGTGATTTAAAATGCATCGATCCAAAAAAACCCAAACCTCGCATCTAATGAATGGGAATTTTATGCAACAACATATGTTGTTGTATGATAACCAATAACGAAATAAGCATTTGGCCAGCTTATATTGACTGTATGTCACAGATATCACATCATTTTCATAATTATTTTTTCCTATTACTTAAGCAAAAAAACCCTACTTCCTCCCTCAGTCAAATCATCTTGCTTCGCAGTAGTCACTGTTATGACTGAGTCATTGAATTAACGATCAAACCAGGTACAATGGTCTCCCGCTGCTACAGCCTGCTCCTAGTGAAGAAAGCAGCCTTTCTTCCTTATTTCTGCCGCTGCCTTCCCCTGCCTGTCACCCCAAGCAAGGTTGCACAAACCCCCAAAACAACGTCGGTAAATATTTTGGTAACTTTCAGTTGTCAAACAGGAAAACAAACCCCCTATGTTTGGGGGAAAAGCATCTCGGTGGCAGGAACAGCCTGCGGGCAGACAGAGCTCACAGTACGAACTGAGCCATCATACCCAGCTCATCATCCCACAACACACAGAGTTTTGTTGCTGAGGTTCAAATTACATAGCTCCAAGCTCTTCCCCATCTACCTGACCTTCCTTTCATTCAGTGAGCAAGCTAGAGGATTACAAAGGAACAAATACTCATTATCTGGCTTTCTAAGCATGAATCTTAAGGCATCCTTATCCATCAAGATGAAGGAAAATCTAGCAGTTACACCTACTCAGCTCTACTCTACAGGCAGCACATACAACAGCACTGTTCTACATGGTGTGTGATCAGCTAGAGTTCATCGGAGTTAAGGGGCATAGGAGGTATCTGACAAGAAAACTCCTGTGCCAGTTTATTTTAGAAGTAGACATGTAAAATTTTTTAAACTTAAATACATCAAGCCATTTCCAATACCTGCATTTAAAAACATTCCTATACTGCCACGTTAGGACACTGAATACCATCACCACTAAGCACTAACTGTGAATAAGCAGTACTTAAAGGCATTCTGGGTAACTGACTTAGTCTCTGCCAATTAATTTTCAAATCTCAGTGCTTTATGTGCATTCCCACTATATATAATGGGAACAGGCTTGGCAACGTGAACTGGTATCTTACTAAAAAAAAAATCCCAGGAACTCACAACACAATAACCATTGCAATCAAACTTTTCTCCTGTTTTGATAGCAAGTTCATCAAAAGACACCTCCTACTTTCAAACTGGGTATAACTTTATGGACACATGGCACAGAAAACAGTATTCACAGTAGCCTGTTTAATATTGTTTTATAATTCAAAAGAGATCTCCCTCATCACAAATATTCCAGTTATTTCTCGGGGAAGGAAGAGGAGGGAATAAGGTAGCAGAGAGGACATCTTCCTTCTTGGTACAATTCCCTTCTGTGACCCTTGCTTACACACAGTAACCCATTAAAACAGAATATTAATTTCTTAAGAAGCAAAACTAGAACGAACACCATCTGAACCGGATGGAGCAACTCAGCCTAATCTCTCAAGATGCTACATTGATATTGACCTTTGTAACTGTTGTTCTTAAGTAAGTTGAAGCAACCGACAGGGATCCAACATTTCATTCATATGAAGTCCAACAGGATCTCCTGAAGTATTCAGTTGACCTTACTAGGCCAAAGCAAAACCCACTGCACGCAGACTCACTTTACTTCCCTTAGATTGTCTCCTTCGTTAAAAAATCCATGTTCTGTTTGTGATAAATCATACAAAGAATAAGAACTAAAGTTTACGTAAACAAAATTCATTCAACTTCAGTGGGCAAATTGCTGTAACTATGTTTTTAGAAAGTCTTAAATGTAAACAAAGTTTGGATCTAAGACATTCTTCACAGTGTGCAGAAGATGTTTCATCAATACGCATAGTCTGTCCAAAACCAGGTAATGGTGGATTCTGAAGCTCTGCAGGCATTTAGTAGCATGAACTATTGAGTTCCAAAATGATGAGAAGAGTCTGATTTTGATTTCTTTAGCAACAAATTGATTTCAGCATGTTCTCATGGAAAGCGTCTATGTTGAATAAAGCCAGCACAGATAACTAACAGAATGAAGCAAATCTGCCACGAAGTATACCAGTAACTTAGAAGCTGATTATAGGCTAATGTCCTAATCTCCACACTGGGAATTTCCAGACCTTGCCCAACAATATAAGAAGATAATTCTAAACAACCCACACCAAAACAAAATCAGAGAGAGTCTACATGAACACAGTCTAACAACAGCTGCAATTCACTCTTCTCCACAGGTGGTAAGGTTCTTTCTTCTGCAAAATGAAGCTTCCATTATTGACAATCAGATAGCCCAGACAAGGGTACAAAACTGCTTACTTTTACACAGGTGTTTCTTCCTTGGTTAACAGATTACCATAGTTACAACAAATTATTATTTTTTTTCCCATAGCGTTAAAGACTTTTTCGGCCAAGATAGCCCTGTATTTTGAAGTTCACGGCATCCAAGAACAAAAAAATCCTTCTCCTTTGAAGGACCAACACCAGAAACTCTGTCCCTGAACCCATGAGCCATATGAACTGCCAGGGTCTAGTGCTTGCTGCCTCACAGATGCCAGGGCAGGATTCAGACTGAATCAAGAAGCGATGCTAACACGGTCCCACATTTTTCCAATATGGACCAGCAGCACATTGCTGGTACAGGAACAGTCAATGCCTCCTGTAAAGTGCTGGAGTCCTTGTTTTAGAAGGCAGTCATAATCAGTCTGAATGCCCTGCACCGCCTCTAAGATTACTTCCTTTTACGTAATGATAAAAGATGGCCTCTTCAAAGTTCTCCCGCTTAACAAATGTTCTAACATACACTCAAGAGGAGCCCCTTCCACTGTACAAGGAGCTCTCAGAAGCTAGGCAGCTGAAGCAATGCATTTTAGACTCTATGGCACTTTTAGTAACTGGCACTTGGGCAAAAAATATCTCAGCAACAACTTTATGGTCACCAAATACAGACTCCGACCATAAGCTTAACTGAAACCCTCCATACTTTAAACATGATCTGTAGCAAGAATACCAAGATCAAACTTGTAATTGCCTCTAGCGTTAATATTTCAACATACTTTCTTAAAGAAGTCAAAGCTAGAGCAGCAACCCCATCCATTGAAAAATAGTCTGATTTAAAGCCTGAACTACTGTAACGCGACAAAGTTCCTATTACTTCCAAAATGAACGTTTACTCAAGCGCTTTTGCTAGAGCTCTACTGTGTGCCAGCACCAGTAGCCAGGTTCTGCTGTGACATTATTCACAGGGGTCTGAGCATTCCAACAGGACTTATTTCCTACTTGAATATGAGAATACAGCTGGCAAGAAGTTAAGTTCAGAATGTTTATGACTTTATTCATTCAGGGTGACAGGAACATTAGAAAGATGGAGTGCACTATAGTTTGAAGGCTCTTTTTAGAGGAGGGGAAACACGTAAGTAAACGCCTAGCTTCCATTTCCTTTACATAAAGTAGCATCAGAAACAGTGCCATCACCTACCTTTTTAAAACATTTTCAGTCTTGCACGAAAAAAACCACTTAACATTTTTCATGTTTTAAGTACTCAAGTGTTTCTTTAAGTCACTATTTCAAATTTCTGTATCTTTATACTAGTATGAGAGCTCCTTAAAAATAGCCACTAGAAGTACATGTGTGATAATAGCATTAAGCACTAAAAACCAGTATGAATATAATTGCTAAGAATGTTTATGATATAATAAATTTTACTTACAGATGAGCTACCCTTTCTCCTTTTAGAGGAGGCAAAATGTTCCCAGAGCCGATCAAGCAGTTGTGCACTATAGCAAGGCACTGCTGCACATCATCTCTTAAACAAAGAAGAAAAACAGATTAAATGCTTGAAAATATACAAATGATAAACATATTTTTTGGTGAAGTTATATAAAGGCCCTTTTCTTTAGCTACATCACTTCTAAACACAAGAGGGAGCACTACAGAAATCAATCTTTTTGATTTTTGATTCAACCTAATTCTATTACAGAACTCCAGCATTCAACTTTGTTTTCTGAAAAAACTTGTTTTGGAGAGTTTTGGAGATTTTACATTCTGAAACAGTGAAGGAAACATCAGTCTAATGAGCTAAACTAATCTCAAAACAGACAGCTTTACCCCAAAAACTTGTTTTGAATAATTTTTTATGAATCTCAGATAAAATTCATGAAATAACTCTCCACACCAAGACCAAGAAAAGTCCTTCCCACCATGAGTAAGATGAGGGAATATTTTCTTTATGAATGAATATTTTACAGTCTGAAGATAAATTATAATGCAAGAATGTGAACAACTTTTTCTGGTATTTTAGAGAATTAAGGAATTCTGTTTAAAACTGTCTCATCTAAAGTAGTAGCATTTAGCATACAGTTACAAATTTTGCCCTTTGTTTTCATCTTTGTGATAAGCAGCTCTGATTTATAAAATAACTCCTTTGAACCCTCTTAAAAGGTTCCCTAACTGAAGGGCTCTTAGTACTTGTGCATTACTTATCAACTCGAAATACGTATGTTCAACAAAGGCTGTTAGAATTTTTAATTTTATCTTTTGTAATAGAAAAATCTTACTCTGAAGCTCCTAAATACATAAAAAATGCTTGACTTCCAATTATTACTTGGTGGAATACTGAGAAGAGAAAAAAAAGAAGAAATTTGACAAGCTCCAGAAATATTGCAATTCAAAGCAATAGCAGACTCAGCTAGTATCCCATTTATTCAAACCTGTTATTCCTTCGGCAACTAATGGTATTCTCTACTCTGGCACCTTTGCTATCTTGTGTTCCAATTTAATTTGCAATTCCTGCACTTGGCTATATTCTCCCATATCACCACCGTTAGAAATATATTTCTATTAGCTAGCTCAGTGAAGCCGTGACCAAACCAAAGTCCAATTCTGTTATAAATTAACTGCTTTACATGCAAAGTGCCAAACAGAAAAGAAAAACACCAAAAGAAATAAACATACAAATAAACTTAAGAAATACCTTACAAAGCCTTAAGTAGGAAGTATATCCTAGAGTCTAAATATACTTTCTGATTGCAGTTTAGTGGCATTGATTTGTCAAGCATATGCTGTCTTTTCAGATTAGAAAGTGTGGGAACTTCGTCAGAGAAAAATATTTAGAAGTCTAATACACCATGCCCTGTTCCACGTAGGGCAGTACTTTACCGCATGAGGTATAATATCACATGCTGTGAACATCAATTGAAGTATATATAGCTTCAAGGACATGAAGGTTTAACATGAGAAATAAAGAATGTTCGAGATTTAACGCTTGTAAACAGCTTTAGCTATTTGATACTTGTAAATGCTTTAGCACATACTGAAGTCATGATTATCTTGTGCTTAGGAAACGAACCTTGTGAAGCCACGGTTTTACACTAGCAGAGTTTAACAAGATTGGGCAATGGCATTCTTGTCTCCGTTCCTATTTTTTATGCCACTGACTCTGCATTACCTCCTCAGTTTCAACACTGCCACTTTTTGCAGGGACACACTATGTACTGAATCCATTCACTCATAGGAAGGAAGCGGAGAGAGGCAGATTTCCAAGCCAAATCAGTTCTGCGTTCCACGTCATAGCTTAGGGACACAAATGGTTGTGCCAAAATAACAAGATAAAAGTCTAGAAGACTTTTTTATTGCTGACTACAGTTAAATGGAAACACTATTTGTGGTATGTATTTAAAAAAATTCTGGAATAGGAAAGTCTTTATACCAACATCAAGCGTCTTAAGACTATTTTTTTTTTTAAAGAGTGTTTCTATTCAAATTAACGTGTTATCAATTTTATGAAATGCACTTTCAAGGTAAATGTACTCTTAAGAGTTAAAAATCTTGGAGGTTTTGGAATAATGTAAAAGACAGTAACATTACAGTATTTACTCCTTATTGGCAAATAGCTACTTAAAATAGACTGGATAAATACACCTTCTCCATATTGCATATCACCACTAACCTCGACATTTCTAGTTCTCCAATTGCATAGTGCTCTAGTTTGGTGAGCTCAGGCTGAAGAAAAGTATCCAGCAAATAAAAAGCAAAGTTTATTTCCTCAGATGAAGGAACATGCCACTGGATGTCCAAGTTCCACAGGTCACCTGGTTTACCCCAGTCCTATAGTAAATAAAAACATTTCTTATTAATCAAATTATGAAGCAAACTGTCTTTTAAAAACAATTAGCATTTAAGATTACTAAAAAAAACCCAAACACATGAAGTAGCTACTGCTGTAAAGCTGTTACCCTGACAAATTCAGAAAAAACCAACAACCCAAGAACACAATAAAACTGAACAGAAATCCCAAACCTACTATAATGTCTACATGTACCTGGAAAACAACACATACCTGAAAGGGCTAAAAGGAAAAGGACTGTACTGATCTAATTGAAACAGAGCTTTAATTCCTTGGGCTGGATAAAATTCAGAAATATTCTTAAGTACAACTCAGACTTTTGATACTCCTATAGAGAACATAAAGAAGCCAGCCCATTTAATACTACTTCTTTTCAGTTCTGAACCACAATCAGGAAACTTAGCACTTCAATTTTAATAATAATTAAAAAAAAAAAAAAGAAACATAAATTTTAAGTTGGACTTTCCATACAATGGTAGGTCATCCCATAACAAAGACACATTTTAATATTTTGGCTTACAACGAGCTCAGACTTGCTACACAATCACCACCACTTCATAATTTAGAAAATAAAAGTAAATAATTGTCACTAATTAATATTCAAACATGAAGTCCATAGGACTATATTAATTGATAGATAGGCCTTTGCAGTCTTCACTCTCCGTTTCCTGTCTTTGTCCAATTTTACACAGTAATTTAAGATTACAAAACTTCACCATCTGTTGATGGTGGTCTGACTGGACAAAAAGTACAAAGAGCTACAGCAGTAAACTTACTCAATGTAGCCTATTACTTCTCTTCCTTGAAGGGCAGGCTAGTCCTCCATGAATATTACTTGAGAAAGTGACAGAACTGCAATGTTACACTGATGCATGTAAGTGACAAACTCAAGCTGTTAATGGCAATTAAGAGTTGATATAATATACACTTTCTAAAGTAGCCACTCATGCATGGAACAGCAAAGTAATTGTGAATTTTTTCAATTCACAGGAGAAGTTATAAAAAAAGTAATCTGTTTTTGTGTTGTGGCATTTAATTTTTTGTTTGTTAAATGAGTATCTGGTCCAACTTCATCTTCCCATCAGTTCATAAAACTGTACTGGCTTTCAGTAACAAGCATTTACAACAAGTTGTAAAACTCTGTAAAAGAACATTTTTCAGCAAAATGCAGCTTTATATTCAAATGGGCCAGCTGAAAACTGCCTGTAATACTGGTAAATTGACCTCAAAGTCTTAACAGAAGACTAGCATATTACTTTTGACAGTTTCAGTAATTTTTGATATTGTCACTTCTACTTTCGTTTTATCGCAAGCTCAGCGTAGAATCATTGGTCATCTGCTTTTCTGCCTACCTGTAAAATACCGTATTTCTTCTCTTGCAATTGTTTTGCACTGATGTTCTCATTTTTCCATGCACTCACCATTACTTGTTATATCTGACAACCACATTTATAGGAAGAGGCACAAGGAAAGGCCGCAGCTCTCATCCACAAAATCAGACTAAGACTAAGTTTCTCCCAGTGCAACAATGCTTCCTATTACTGGATATTTAAGTGAACAGCAAAATTCTCCCACTAAATTCCAAACTTAACTGTTTATACCACTGTACTTCATGATAGCTGAGTTTCAATTAAATGCATCATATATTACAAAATTAAGAAACACGAGCAGGCAACTCTTACTTTGTATTATCTTATTGTAGTCATGCAATCAATGTAAAACACGTCCTATGTCATGGTATGAAACTTCTCAAAACAACTCAGTATTCATTTTTTTGCTATCAATACAAAGTAACTCATAATTTGCTATACATTTCAAAGCCCAAAGCATCTTTCAATTACACTTTCCATTGCTGCTACCTATGTTCAGAAATCTCCAAATAAAAACAAATAATAGAGTATGATTGCTTTTTCAAAAAGAAAGTCAAATCCTCTAATCCTAAATAAATGAAAATCCTTGCCTTGATAGGAAAGTATTCAGAAAGAGGCTTGTCAAAGCCACCTGGCACACTGCAGTATTCTGTGGGGTAGATAAGTGTAGCAGAACGAAGAAGATGATGCAGTAGGTTACAAGACAGAATGTAACCCTGCTTACAGGTTAAATGTAGGGTTCGCTGCAGTATCTTCCCAAGCTGCTCCCTGTACGGTAGCAACTTCTTTCCATCCACTCGAGTGATCTAATAGGAAAGACAAACATTTCAAAGGTAAACATAACTGATTTTGTTCTAGAGGACTAAAGAGAGGATTGCAGTGCTCAAATGGTCCTGTACCAAGTCTCCTTCTGTGTGTCACACTGAGTTCAAATTAAGGACTGAACTTGTACATGAAGTACCACTTCTACTGACACAGGAAAAGTGTAAGTAACACATAAGAACTGTGATATACATTGCTTCTTGACCCCGTTCAAAAATTTTCTAGCAATACTTGTATAGATTTTGAAATTAATTTTAAAAGATATAACTTTATCAAAAGCATCTTATGTTTTTCGCTGCATCGATCCCTCTTCTTTAACCTACAATAATTGTATTAAATGCTTTAATTTTATTCCACATACACACTGTACATTTATTTGCTTCAAACAGCAGTCACTGACAACCCATTTAAAGTTAGATAAGAAAAAGAACTTATGCAGTGCCATTCAAACATCTACTTCATTTTAATAGCAGAAGTTCTTATTTCAGGGGCATCAAACAGGATACACTCATAAGTTGAACACTCTTTGCAATACCTCTGACAAAAGCTGAAGATTCCAAAGTAGCTCCTTATCTAGTTCTTCATCATGTAATACATCATCATCTAGAGGAACAAGTGACAAGCACGGCTGTAATGATGCTGAAGTGAAGTTCTCCCAACAAGCTAAATCATAAACCAGACGCTTGCATCCCAGAAGTTTACTTTCAACACTTCTATTGCAACCTTCCAATTCATACTGCACTCACGTGCAACTGGAAGGTACTTCAGCCAACTTAACATCTGGAATACTTTTTGAGAAATTAAGGAATGTCTAGAGATATTTTAAACTACCACATTTTTAAAGAAGCATGCTCCTGCAGCTTTTTTTGATTTCTGTCTTGAAATTATACATAAATAGCTGTTTTCTTGGTTGTTTTTTTGGATGAAATAATGGACAGAATTTATTTTCCATCACTGAAATCAAGTCGTGGAAAACAAAAAAGTTTTAAATATGATTTCCAAGTTTAACAAAAGTCAACCCAAACCAAAGCAAATAACATTAGAAATCTTTTAAACTTACTGACTGTGAGGTGAGTTATAACGTTGCAGCAATGTGGTACAAACAGCTTCAAGGATTCCTCAGGGCGGCACTGGAAACAGCATCATAAATATCCCAGTTAAAAAAAAAACAAAACAGAC
>KZ505946.1:422254-476583 GCA_002844005.1 Limosa lapponica baueri | reverse complement strand
GAAGTGAAAATTCAGTCAAAGGCAATTCCCGTGCTGCGACATCTTCATCAAAGAAAGCTGAATGCGCTAACTGCGTTAATGGAGATAATCGTTTGCCAAAGGGAAGGCTCAAGGCCAGCTTGTAGCCAAATTCTGGATAGTTTGCCCAATGTTAAAATTTCGTAACTGCTCTCTGAAATATCTGTAAAATACAGATACAGACTACAGATGACTTGTACGCAGTTTACTGTAACTTTATATTAAGTGACGTTTCTAGAAGTGGTATTATTTCAAATTATTTTACTGTCTTTTCTCTTTCTGTCCTAGGTGTTTGTTTCAGGATGGTAAGGCAATGTCTGATTTACCAGTTCTGCTTTACAGTGTAGTATTTCCAGTGCTAAAAATATGGCGGCAGCAGGTCTGCGGAGCGTAAACAGATCCAACCTGAACTTTGAGCTCTAGGTTAAATGATTATTATTGCAAATGGATTTAGAAGGAAAAAATATTTGGTTTATATTACTGTTATATTAAAATGGATTTCTAAAAGCTTACTAATGTGTTGCTTGTTTGTATAATATCGAAAGACTGTGTTTGGATTGCTTGTGATAAAACAGCCACAAGAGCATTATAACATGTTAATCTTTAGAAAGGTTAATTCTGAAGATCTTGATATTAGCTGCTGAAACAATGTGTTCCAGTTTAACTTTTTAATGCAGTTATAGTACCTACATTTAAGGAAGCTTATTGTGTTTCCTTGTAACAATGAGCTACAAATGTGCAGTCTGTGGCTCATATCCCAGCCAGACATCTCCACCGGCTCTGAATGTGCAGCAGGGAGTTTTGCATTTCACAGAAACCCAAGAAACGAGGGCACATTTCAAATAAGAACAGTTTTTTGTCTGAAAACAGTTGGCCCATACTTAATATTAGACCTAGAAGTTTTTATGCTTATTTTATATGTATCATTCCAATTGAAATGGATAGAGGATTGCAATATAGTATGTCTTGAATTCAGTTATTCTATGAAGTGTAAAGTGTATGTCCACGCATTATGTGGTGGGCAGGTACAAGCTTGCTCTGCCTTGTTTTGATCTGACCTGGAGCCATGTGAACACACAACACAGTGCCAGTCCTGAGCTAATAAGCAGCATTGAGAAACTGGTTGTCAGCTGCATTCCTATGCTTTTGAACAAGTTAGTATGGAGAGGCTGCTCATAATCAACTTGAAAAATATTCTTCAGAGTAAGCAGCACTTTTTTCATTGCCTAGATTACCCCAAAATTTGTTTCATCTTTTGGAATATAGTCATATCGATTTGAAGGCTTTCCATTGCCTATCATTCCAGTGTTCAGAGACAAATTATGAAAACCATGCATATATTTCATATGTACCTGAAAGACAGAAGAAGAAAGTTTAAAAAAAAACAAAACCAACCGCCTCAAAACACAGGGTAATTAGAAGTTCCTGATTTCATCACAAGGAGTAGCTGGGAAACCATAATTTGTTGTGGTATTGAAAAAATATTATAAAGCCAGTATAATTAGATTATGGCTTTTGCTGCTATTTGTTAGTTGTAATGAAGCCGCTGGGGATAGAATTTGAGGTGAAAGTTAGGTGGAAATGATATAAAAGGAAACTGAAGGAACTGTGAAGTTGGTACATGCAGCAAATTTAATGAGTTTAGACACTGTGATTGTTGAAGAGGCAAAGGAGCAGCTATAGAAAGGAGTAGAGCTAGGTACAAGGGAGTGTTGTGGGATTAGTAGAGTCCTTTGTGATCAAAACTGTGTTAAGAGTTCCTGAAATAAGGGGAGCAAGTCTTTGGCATCCCTGTGAATAATAATAATAAAAAAAAAGCCTTACGCCATCAGAAGGTGCCTATGCATATACATATGATAAAGCAAAGAGGAGGATGAGTTACTATGAGCAGTGTAGTATCTTGGTGGGAGACATCGTATGTGTAGCTTTTTGAAGAAAAGTATTAAAAGCTGTGAAAATGGAAGTGGGAATTAACTCACGTATATGAGTAATTACATATATGTAAAATGTCATTCTTTTTCAAAAGTTGGCTGCTTCTGCTGCAACTTCAGAGCTGACAGGAATATCTTAATGCTTGAGTATGAGCATTCTCTATGGATGATTTTTTTTCTTAAGTGTAGATCTTAAAGCTATGAAAATGAAAGTGGGGTTTTAAGTGGTATACACATGGTGTATGTGCTGATACTGATTGTCCTCTCTCATTATTTTTCAAATCAGTACACAGAAGAGGAAGCTAAGAAATTAGGAGTGGTTGGCTGGGTTAAAAATACCAGTCAAGGAACTGTAACAGGCCAAGTTCAGGGCCCAGAAGATAAAGTAAATGCAATGTAAGTATTTTTGTGTTTTTTCTTAGTCTTACTAAAGTCATTTACAGAAGCTTTTTTAATCCAAAGTGGTAAGTAGATTCACTTATCAGCAATGTAATAGTACTTTCAATAATCATTTTGAGTTTTGAGGAGTTGAGAAGATGCTATTTTAAGCTGTAAAAAACAAAAAGTCTTTAAGCTTTAAAAATAGTCTGTAGCATCAGTCAGTTTTAATTTCTAGTGTCACACGGTTTGCCAGTGTATTTCCCTAACATACTGTTTTCTTGTGAAATGAAAAAAAAGCCTTTATTCATACATGTGACCAAAGAATTGTTTTTTAATTGTTCAAAACTTGTCTGTTAGGAAACAGGCTGAAGAACTTATTGGAATGCTTTCTCAGCCTGTACTTGTATTTAAACCTTTTCCTTTAAGTTGATTTGATTTTTTCCTGATTTAAAAAAATTAATGCATAAATACACATTTCATCAAGGCCTGTAGTCTCTACCTTCTGGAAATAAATTTTGAAATATTTTGGTGTCTTTAGAAGAATGGGTAGGATTTTCTTTAGGAAATCGTCAATTTCCAGAAGCTTAAAGCTATCACTCTGGGGAGGTGATGCCTGGAAAAAAACAAAGCCCAATTCAGCTGGTTCCAACTATAATTTTTTGTAAGTGTATGTAGGGAGATTGTTGGGAGTTTTTAAAAATCTCTCAAAGAATGAGCAATGGTAAAACTTTCCTTTGTAAGCTTTATTATGGATGGGTAATTATTTGTTCAAAGTCTGCCAGTACTTTCTGACACAGGAATTGCTTCAAAACTGAACTTGGATAAAGTGAAGTTGGGTTTTTGTATAGAAAATAGTGTTACGCTTTCTGGTGAAGAGATTTATATAGACAGAAGTATTTGTAGCAGTTGTTTTCTGTGATCTTGAGCTTAACATCAGGTTGCTTATCTTGGGCTGCAAAACATTTAGAAAGTCAGGGGAGCATCAGTTCTTTGCTTCCGAAGTCAAGTTAAAACTTATTTTCTGGAAGACCTTTAATAGCCTGATCTAAATATTTTGTAAATTTAGTATCTTGGTGCCATCCCTCTAGTTAATTTGGAGCACTGAAAATGAACATGTGAAGAATCGGAGTTTGATTTCTGTTTGTTGGAGTACTTTTTCATGCAAAAATTTCTTGTCAGTTGATTTATTCTAATTGAGCAGATTTAAGTGAAAACACAGCCTAGCTCCTGATACTTCTTGTATTTGCACGAATTAGAACAGAACGTAGTGTTTTCTGCCACGCTTTTCCCTGCCCTGTTATCTATGTTGATGAACTTTAAAGGAAACCGTGCTTACCCCAACACCAGAAAGTTTGTGTGTAATATGGGGTCTTGTAATGGAGCTGCAAAATTAGACTAACAAGACTTGGCTTGTTCTCAAAGATGTGTTGGCATACAGACTATTCCAAAAGGGAATTAAAGTTTTTATTTTTCATTGTTATGCAATTTTAAGTAGGCTGGATTGTGACTGAAAAAAAAAATTGTTGAAGCTTTTGGTGTACATTGAGTTTGATATTCAGAGCAAATAAAGTTGTTTTGAAATGTCTCTTCTTCGTTTCATGCTAGAAATCAATGTTTTCCTCTGATGTCAGCATAATGTTGCAATGCTGACGATGAAGTATGATTTTTGAAATATGCATTGAGATCCAAATTATTAAATTGGAGATCCTACAGCAGAATGCTGAAGGATAAACACTTTACTTTTCCTTGCTTCCTGTGTGGGATCTGATATATTGAAAATGTAGTGAATTTATTTTTGGCATTAAATTGGTGAACTTTTATGTGAAAAGGGAGCTATTGTATATGAACAGCTACTTTAAAAGGCCTCTATTTTAAAAGGCCCTTATTTCTCTTTGCTTGTACATGTTAATAGAAGATCAAAATAGGTTTGAGTTCTTGAAGTTTTTTCCAGACCCTATACAATTTTTTGTCATGCTTCCTAAGAAATCATAATACTGTGTTCTAGATTCAATGGTTATTTAGAATGTTATTAATATAACATAACATAAAATCAAAATGAGGCTTGCTTCTGCTATGGCAAATTAATATAAACCAGTAATCCTAAACATACATTTGTATTCCAACTGTGATAAATAATCAGGAAGAAATTCTGGGACTGAATTCCTACGCAAGCTGTGGTTTGTATTTGCTAGATATTCAGAACTTAAGAGACTGCGTGTGTATGACTCTTCTTAAAAATTTGTAGATCTCTATGATCAAAGAAATTGAACACTTTTCAGAGAAATACAGTGCCTGAATCAATATTGTAAGATATTTCAAGAAAGATTCCTGGTGAGTGCTATTTCAAATATGGGAACAATGTGTCACCTTGTAGAAAATTTTCAAGAATGGTTTGTGCAGTGTCTTTTGGACAGGTATTTTCACACTTGCATAAGTTTCAAACTTAAACTTTTGACACAAAATAGCCTGGTTTTCAGAGATGCAGCACTGGACTTTTAAAAATCACTTATTAATGGTAATAAAATGATTTTTCAGTTGTTTTACTGGTTCTGGCTTGTTAATGTTAGTATTTTTTAGGGGGAGCTGGAAGGGGTGTTTTGGTGTATCATAAACAATGCTTATCTTTTCATGATGCTAAATACTCAATAACATAGAGTTTAAAAAGTAGGGATACCATAAGAAAGTACAATTCTAGAATAGGTAAATAGAAGAAGCAAGATGGGAGGATGGAAAAGAGGGATAAGGGTTTGAGAGGAGGATAAAGAAAGGGAAAGTGTAAAAAATGTGGGAAAAGTACCATGAGGCAATTCAACATTTCCAGAAGCATGGATTAAATAACAAAGCATGCCTTTGTTCTGGAGCAGTAATGCGGCAGACATCTAAGCCAACGGTTTTCCAGCAGCGGTCCTTTGCTTCTGATTTTCTGACCCTTTTAATTCTGTTTTGTAGACTGGTTGCATTGTGAGGCATAGCTAGGAAGCATCCGGTATGGGCTCAAGAAACAATGCCTTTATGTGATTATTTTTTAGTGCAGGCTGCAAGGTAAAATATAATCTGTGAGGAATCATGAGGACAGTCCTGGTGATGTATTTTAAGCATTACTGTAATGCATGTGTAGAGCATAGATAGAGAGTGAACAGAATGAGTAGGAAGTGGAGAAAATAAGATTTAAAGCAGGAGAGTTGGAGGTATGACTATGTACCCATACTTAAAGCTCTCTAGTGAAGTGAGAGCATGTTAGAGAAGATCTGTTTTGAAAATCAGTTGGCCAGACGGTCTTTGGAGAGTCTTGGGTAGTCAAACGCAACTTCATTGTGTTAGAATTGAGGGATTAGATGTGGGAAGGCAGCCAGAGGCTACTTACCTAGTGCTGCAGATGCAGCACAGGAGTGTTTGCTAACGCAAGCAGTTGGCTGCGGGTTTGGTTCCTTCCCATCTTGCCAGGGAAAAGAACTGGCCTGTTTTACCTGAGCCTGGTGTAGTTTCTTAAGCATATGCTGAAACCTGGATTTTGTCCTAAAATGTGGAAGTAATCGTTTCCTTGCAGACATAAAATATGATTATGATGAATTTGATAGGTGACATGCAAAGTGGACTTTGCTTTGGAGCACGTAACAGCTTAGCAGGAATATTCCAACTTTTGCATAAATAAGTGGAAAATGATAGGTAAGTATGAAGAATTGAGGACTGAAAAGTGTTGCACATGCAAGAAGTTTCGTTCCTTATTGGACCATTCACTTAGTGTTGAACATGGGTATAAACTTTCGTTGAAGTCATGCTGGAAGGCTGACTTTGTTGATTTACATTCTGTGGTGGTGAAATCTTGATCACACTGAATACGGGCAAAATGTACAGCCTTCCTTAAGGCTAGGATTTCGGTGTGACTTTCACTGAAATGCAAGAAACTTAAGGTATGAATGAGCAGTTTTTGATTTTAGGTATTTTCTTTTAAGATTTTTCTTCACTTTGTTTTTAATGAAAAACTTAGATTCTCAAAGATCAGGTAGCTTTTACATAATGTATTTTGAAGCCAATTTTTTATTATAATTAGGAGATCCTGCAGACCATTTTTGAGAGTATTTTTAAAAAGTCTTGGGAACCTTTTACCTGTAAGCTTATTTTAATATCCCTTGCTTTTTAGCCTCTAGATGGAGCTTTTTGTTCTGTAGATACTTTCAACTCTACATGTTTCATTTGAAGTGAACCTATTTTTAGACTGTTAGGTAGAATGCATCTTTTTCTTCACTACCTTTTTCCCTACTGCATTTTATAGTCCTCTTCTGTTTGCTGCTATTGCTTCACACAGATAATATCCATTATCCATAGATACTAAAAGCTCATTTTCAGTCTTACATTTCTGTAAGTCAAAGAATGTTGCGATATTTTTTTCCATTTTATTCATCAGAATGAGGTTAGAGCCTTCATATCCATTGTGGTGGTTGCCATAGCAACTTACAATGACAGGCTAGAAATTGCTTTCCTATGAGAATTTTTTGAACTTTGAATGATGACATATTAGTTATCCGTTAAAAAAAGGAAGATAAGTCTCTTGTAATATATATTGCCAAGTTCAGAATTTATTACAAAAATCAAAGATTACAGATCAGGCTGACACATTAAAATGTAAAATTCTAGGACATTTTTTAGACACAAGAAGTATATATCAGCATTGTAAGTATTCTTCCTGTCTTTGTAGAAAGGCATGATATTAAATATAGATTGCTTGTCTTGGAAATTGTTTTAAATTAGTAAATTAATGCTAATTTAATTTGAATGATTTAATTTTTAATATTGATGTCAGTTAAGAACAATTAATATTATATATATATCAATTACACAAGACTTTAAAATTGCTTCTGTATGTATCTGCATGGAAAAATCTAGATTTTTACCACATAAAAGGGGAGAAGGGAACTCTGTATTAGTTAATATTGCAACTGTCATTCTGTCTCTGTTTCATTAGTCAAGTGTATCCAAGATTCCCATCTGTACCAACTGGCATTGAAGTGGAACTAAATGCTAATAAAAAACCCACTCCATATTTAGACTATGACTGGCTTCCTTGAGCGCGATTCTAGATCTTAATATCAGATTTATGTTGATATATAAAATGAACTGATTTTATTCTGTATTTTGAGACTTTTCTCCATTTTAAAAAGATCTATTTTAAAATTTTCAGCTCAATTTAAATGTTCTTTAAGAGGAGAAACTGCAACAGTTCTTTTCATGTGAACTTAGGTGTAATGGTAGAAATGAATCTGCAGAGGACATCTGTATGGACAAGGAAGTGGTTTAAGTTTTTCGATACATTTGAGACATCCTGGGATATACCCAGAAGCCTGCTATTGAAAAGAAGACAAAGGCAGTTGAGTGAAAAATTCAGAGAGGTTAGAAATACTGCTGGATTAGGGAGAGAATATGGAAGTCAATTAGGGTTTGGCGATCTGTAAAATGTGATTGCAGACTGGGAATCAGTGGATTCAAGAAGTGGTCATGTCAGACTAGCAGAAAAGGTACAAAATTTCCAGAGATACTTTTTATGTCTAGGGGACAGAGAGGCAGCGTGATACAGTAGCCAAAGATGTGCTGTCATAGGAAAAAATCATTATGGGAGGTTGGTCCTAGAGATAGAAGGAAAATTGTGAAATCTGTTAATATTGGAGAGGAGAATGTCAGAGGAATGAGCTAATTGCAGTGGAAATGAAATACCCGGGGGGGGGCAAGGGGGGAGGTTGAAACCAAGTTTATGGTCAAATATGGTAGAGATGATTTAGGAAGAAAGATCTACTTCTAAAACAAATTAAGTAGGTTGAGAAACTCTTACTGTTCTTCAAAGATGAATGCAGTTGTTCTTAAAATAGGCTCTGAATTCATAGGTACACATTTTCAGGGTTGTATTTGTTAAAAAGTTGTAAAAACTTATTACTGGAATGATTTTATTACTAGCCATGTTTGATGAACACACTGGCTGAAATTCCATTGTATCTTTTATCTGATCAAGGAATGTGTAGGCCAAGGTGAATTTTAGCATCCCACATGTCTAGAAAAGCATACAGACTCAAAATTGCAACTGCTAGATTTGAGGTTGATCATGCAAAGAACACTGGTCATTATACGCTTCAGTGTTACAGAAAACATTTATAAAATTGTAAGGACTGATACTTTTTGCCATGCTTATTTTCTGTAGTTTTCTCTAAAAATACATCTACTCTGATGCAGAGCACTTAATATTTACCTTGTGTCTTGTCAATGAGGCAGCTATGTACCATGGTAGTATGGCTGAAATCTTTCCTGGATGTGCTGTTCTTGGGAAGCTGACAGTGATACGTTTTGAAGGAAAGGGAAGAGGGAAATTAAATCCAAATTCTTTAAGCTTTCTTTTTTACTTTGCTAAAATGTGAAATAGTGAAAAAGGGTTAGGATATGTTCTCATTTATGGTTGTAACAAAGTAAATGTTTTACATTAATCACTGCTGAAGGTGATTTACAGTATTTCAGTGACTCAATAGCAGTCAGATGACAAAAAACATGATGGGGATTTTATAGTTCAGTGTGCGTCCAAGTATAACAAGGTCAGTTTTTTGGTTTGGTTTTATTTTTATTTGTTTAAAGGTGAAAGTAACCTATACTAGAAAATTAATCGTGTTGAACTATAATCTTTGTGGCTAGTATAATGGTAAATGTGACTACATCTCTTCATACCAAATGTTTGAGGTATTAATTTCTTATCTGTGATTACTTGTATATTGCTTAAAATTGACAGGCTAAGTTGTGAACTCTTTAAATTATGCAGGCTCAGAGCTTGGTCCTGCAAATTAAATTTACTAGATGTTACTGATGATGACCTGGGAAAGAATGGTATTAAACCTTATTCGTTGGATTTTTTGCAGTTCAAAACTAGATAAATAAAGAACTAATTACAGTTTATTGTAGCAACTGTACTCTGCTTGCAAAGACAAGGAATGGGTCAGGTAAATGAGAACATGTAGGTTTTTGTTACTGGTTTCTTAGAATAAAACCAATAAGATATCAATGATACTTAGCTGAAGGAGAGAGCTACATGCTTCCAACACAAAACTGGAGGCCTGCTGGCTTACCCTTGTTCTGCCCTTGCCATTTTTTATTCTACAGCAGTGCCATTCTGCCATCGTCACTTTAGTGAAGTCCCTCTTTTTAGTCACTTAGGGGCAGTTCTCTCCCTGTGGACCAGGAGTGGTTGAAGTGAGAGAGGTGTAGCTCTCCACTGAAGGTCACACAGCCCACCAGTGACAGAGCCAGAAATAGAAGTGGACTTCTGGCACAGGTCCTGTCCTTTAGACTGTGCTGGATTGTCACTGTTCTTTACTTTGAAATGCCATAAACCACTAAAGCTTTTAACCATGGTTATGTCTTTCTGGATATGGAATAGTTCACCTCCACATCCCCATTTCTTCTGCTGGGATATAAAGATAGCTGTATGGTATGACCTTTTAGATTTTTTTAATCTAGTAATTCTTAGAGTTGCTGTGAATTTGCAGCAGCTCAGTGGAACTGACATTCTTTATAAAGTGTCTGCCTCCATTTCTGATCACTGAAGTGTTCATAGTAATATATGTTGGTAAAAATACAGTTTAACAAATTATGCTAGATGCAGGATTGTAATACAAATAGTTAATTAGGATTTTCTAAATATTGGCTTATGAGAGCATAATCCTCATGTTTCCTTCATCTTTTGAGTATTAAATATTTTGAAGGAGTGCAGGCTAAGCAGTTTAATCACTTTTGAGAACAAAAAAAAAGTTACTGTTGAAGATCACATGTTCACATTGACACTTAAGGTTACTAAGTTTGGGCAGTGTTTAATTCTCACAGCTATTAGTCTAAAATACATGTTGTATGTTAGTCTCATACCATGACCACATGTCTATTGAGGTATTTTCATTTGTTGGGAGGAGGGGGCCACCTCTCAACAGCTTATGGTATTTGATGCTTGAGTTGATTCAGTGAAGAATGTTTCTTCTTTCCAGCTCCCTCTGAAGCTGCCAGAAGTGTCTGTTTGCTTTAGGAGCCATATGACTCCTTTTGTTCATTAAAATTTTAAGGTGTTGCACGCTTGGCATGTTTGTAGGTCTCTGTAATGGCAAAAAAAAAAAAAAAAGTTGTTGCAAGCCTTTCATACATACCTGGTCTCCTGCTCTTATTACTAGTGAACACATTAATATTTGTTTAAATGTTAGATACAGAGAAGACACAAAGCTGCTTTCCTTTTGTGTTTATAGAGCATCTACCAGATGTTATTCCTGCATTTAAACAGGACT
Organism: Limosa lapponica baueri; assembly: GCA_002844005.1. Taxonomy (NCBI): domain Eukaryota; kingdom Metazoa; phylum Chordata; class Aves; order Charadriiformes; family Scolopacidae; genus Limosa; species Limosa lapponica. Next base: position 465,956 of record KZ505946.1, on the reverse strand, counting down.
GAATTTCTGCAGTTGTGCCTCAGGAATAAGAAGTGTTAGTCTATGCAGCGTCTTGGAAAAGTCAGTATGTGATTTTGGTCAAGGTGCTTAACCTCTTTTTTACTGTCTCTCTAGTGACTTGCCTCTTTGGAAATGGTGGGTCCACAGGGATGCTGCATTGATGTTGCAAAGTCCTTTAGCAGTGTTAGTACATGAAGTCCTAATTTGCTACAGAATTCCAGACTTCCGTATGCTTAGCTGATGCCTATCTGTAATTCTCAAATCTGTGTTGCAGTTGAAAGTAAGTAGGATAGGCAAGGTTGTATTGTATTGTACTATAAACACAGGCAAGTGGAACTGTTGTCTGAACACTCAATTTAGGGATTTTCTTGCATAATTAGAAGTGTGATATGCCTTTCTCACATCCACATTGAAATTCAGAAGCTCACTTTGACCCTAATTTAGTCTCTAATTAAACCACAGTAACTATTCTAAAGTGACTGTGGTTGAGCTTTCTGGGAGACGAATACAAATGCCAGTAAGATGTGTGATTTCTACTGGAAGCTTTATTCATTTGAGCATTCTAAACATCCCTTATAATTGATATTACTGTGTGATATGTGTAATACTTTGATATTTTCAGAGTGAAAATATTCTCTTGTTGCTGATACAGTAGTATGTGGAGCAGTTCAATGCCATTATTCTGGCTTTTTGTGCTAAAGAAAGAGTGTTCTAGATGTCTTTTGTGCTCCAACACAACATTTACAGAAACACTAATGAGTAAAAGTTCAGTTTAAACTAGTGTTTTTAAAAGAGATCTTTGTACTCCATCTTATCAAGGGGAATAACTGTGCATACAGTAATTATCAATAAAAGCATGTACTTGAAAAGTGTAGGTTTCTTTGAAACCTATTGTAGATGCTATATTTGACAAAGCTGCCTGGATTTTTGCAGTATGAAATAAAACTGGAAGGCATTAAATGTTTGTCCTATTGAATATGGCTCACTCTGTCAAGACTGCTGAGACAATGTCTGTATTGCATTCAGAGGCACAGTCTTCCTTTGCCCCTGTTGAAACAGCCAAAATCTGTGGTACTCTTTTTTTCACAGCAGTGACCCTAAGCTGCTGTAGTTGGCTTCTCAGCAGAGTTTTCTAGCTTGAAATATCAAGCTAGATGCTTCACCAATGATACCTCGTAGTTTCCACTTATCTTGGCAAATGTCAGAGCTTGCGTAAGTTTGTCTATATCAAATTGCATAAATACAATAGAAAGGAAATTGAGAAACTTGATATAATTTCCTATGTAGAAAAGACTCAGATGCTGGTGAGACAGAATTTATTCATGTGCAGGGATGGCACACATACGATTGTATGTATGTATATAAACTCCAGTGAGTTTATATACAGGCATCTTGGCCACAGCTTGCATGTGATGTTTCAAACAAATTCTGAAAATAAAAAAACAACTAATAGGGTTCTTAAAGAACAACTTCAGAAATGTAATTCTTTGTTTTGCTTTTCTTATTCAAACACATTTTCTTTGACCTCAAATTCTGAAGTGTGTTTTCTAGTGGAAAAAAATGGGGCATGCATTTTAAAATCTTTTTTAAACTGCATTGCTTAAGGCTAATGTGTTTCAGCAGATTAGACACAAAGATTGTGTAGGATGGTTTTAACTTTTTTTCAATGTTGTCCAGAAATCCATGTCAAAAGTTATATAAATTCTGGTATGAAGATTTTTGGTTTGGTTTCATGTAAATTCTGATGTTTCTCCTTAGGTAGGTACTAATTGTCGATCGTGTGAACCAAGAAATAGCCAGGGATATCTATGCTGTAGCTGGATATCATAGTAGACATTTGCCTTCTGAAAAGTGTGAAGCGTAAAAATTAGCAATGTTTTGTATGCTGAAAGAGTAACTAACATTACTTTAAGCAGGCTTATAATTTGATAAGGGTGTCCACTTGATGTTCCAACCTACAGGAGCTTACTGAGAAGGAAGAATATTCAGCTAACTGATCTGAAAATGGAGATTAAACGTGCAGAGCAATGTTAAAAGATCATTACTGAATTTGTAAAACCAAGCATTCAAAAGTCGGGATAGATTAGAAATTAGTTGTACTACAGTGCATTATTACATCTGTGTTGTTCTCTGATCTTCCCATTTGATGACTGAAGGGGTTTGTTTTCCTTTTGTGCGTGCTGATTATGTTTGAAGATTAATAGTCCAGTAAGTAGGGAACAAGCCTGTTATGACCACTATTCTGGCTTAAGAGGGATGAAGGGTGTTATTCTGGGTCTGGAGATTTGTCTTTTTAAAATCCACAGGAGAAAGCAACATTAAACTAATATTAAAGTTGCATAATGTAACAATGAAGAGACCTCTACAAGAACGCTGCTGCTGTCCCCAGAATGAGCGTTAAGAACTAGGCAAAAATATTCAGGATTAAGCTAGTAGTAGCCCTTGCTTCTGGTGAGAAATGAGGAGGGAATATTTTTCAGGTGTATTACCTCATGTGTATAGTACCAGATGCAAAAGCTCTTCCATAAGAATGCAAAGATTTGCTAGTCCAAATGGACAGCATACAAAGGAGGGGGTAGATTATTAACCACGTGTCCTGTGTTGAGGGGGTGGATTTGATTTAGTTCTGAATTCACTAGTGTAATTATTCACATATCCTATGAATCTTGCTGGTACAGATCTTACCAACATTCTTGTGGTAAAAATGCTGTCTTGGAAAAGCATCATCTCTCTAGGATTTAAGCACTTAATTAGCTGGATGAATCTGGGACTCAAAGTAGAATCTTCATTACTTATGCCATGCTGCACGGATGTTTTTATGTTGCTAAGAGATACCTGTTTGTTTTATTCCACAAATTACTGTAGTACCGATTTGATTCAGGGGCAAGCTGTATTCAGTTTATTTACCATATTTTTATAGAAGATGAGTATGCTTCACGCTTAGATACTTAAGATATGCCCTTTGCCAACAGGAGAAAAAAAATCAAAATTGCTTCCGATGCTGCTCTTCTCTCTGCCTCTACTAGTGCATTGCAACAGTAAGAAAAATGTATTGCTGGGTAACTTCATTGTGTAACCCAATTTTACCTTGTTCTTTTTTCCCAACTCCTCCCTCCACTCCTTTGTCTTACACTCCAGGGATTTACAGTGTTAATTTGCTTAATGTGGTGCCCTGAGATTTTTTTCCTTGAACTGTGCTGGATGTTACCAACTATCCTGCGGTTAATGTTACTTTGTGTATCTTTGCCTTTGTTTTATGTGCCCCCCGTAAAGGGGATACTGAAGTCTCTTTACAGAGAATCACTTAACATAAACTTGGAGAAGACGCTGGGTTTGGTCTGGCATCCTTTTGCTCTTGAGTTTATTTACTGTAGTCACTCGGTGGTAATGGATTAGAAGCTTTCTTTTCAAAGCTGATATTTGATGTTTTTTCTGTAGCTGGGGTGAAAAAGCTGGCTGTTTTACTCTATAATGAATACTCTGCTTATGTACCTTAAATGCTTTCCGCTGGTGTTCAGACTTGTGCTCCTATGTTGTGATGCTATGGGCTCTTCCTGCTTATTTCCTCACTGCTAAAGGAACAAAGAAAATCAGTCTAGAAAAGGTCCAGAAAGTATTCAGAACTTAATAAAAGACAAGCAGGCTTTAAAATGGGCAGCTGATACTACGTTTGAAGAAAGATTCCTTGAACTCCTAATGACCATTCTGATGGGAGAGGGTCCCAGACAAATAGTTTTTCTTCCCTTTTTTGACTCTATAAGCCATAGAATTTTAATATACACTTAGAAACCAAACCATCTGGAGCGACAAACCCAATCTATTCCAGCTCACAACTCTCTCAGGAATCATTCAATGAGATTTCAGTCATCATATTTTTGGATCTGAGCAGGTTTGGTCTACCATATAGGAACTCACCTGAAATCGTGTTATGCTGTACAAATGGTAATCCTGCTCATTGTATAATATAAGCCATTCCTTGAAATTAGATTGCAGGGTCAGTAATAAGAAACTTTTCAGACAGCCCAGCTATACCCCACAGTCAGTCGGTAGGTTTAAAATCTTCTTCATGTTTAGATGGTTCAGTGTTTTGCAGAGGAGATTTGTAAGAGTTTAGTAAAATGAGGTGGTTTAGCTATGTATTCTAGGAGGGATGGAAAAGAGCAGCTGCTGCCAGTCTGAGATCTCTCTAACCTGTCCTGCTTTTGCAGGACAAAACCCAGGAGCTGAAGCTTGGAAAGTGAGATCTTCCTTGTCATTCAGAGGGCTGTAAGGACTCTGGCCCTAAGGAAGCTTGTTGCAGAGCCAGAAGCATCAGAAGGATTGGTCTTGATCAAGTCTGCATAGCACAGTTGTCTTGAGGCTGTGAACTTTGAAAGCTCAGGCTCCCCAGCAGCCTCATAGACAAACTGGCAGTGTATTTTCACGAAGACCACTTTGTTGGACTGCAAATTCAGTTCTTTTTGGAGATGAATCTGTTCAAACTCTTAGGTCAGCTGCTTGTTTTCCAGTGAATCACACCTGTAACCTATCTGTGGTTGGGAGTATATACACAGCTTGAATTTTCATTTGTGCTGCTGCGTTTTACTGTTGCATGTGCTGTGCCCTACTTGGCTGGGAGACTGTGCTTGAGCAGTATTACTCAGCTTCAGTGATAGGAAAACACATTTGCTGTTCCCTGCTGTTCGTCACAAATACTGCTCATGTGATGCCTACTTCTGTTTGAAAAAAGTTAGGATGTGGTCAGCTTTGCAAAAGTTCAGGCAGACAGGGCTCCCGTGAGGCCTTGCAAAATGACTGCTGTCCCTTTGGCTGCTTTTACAGATCTTTCTGTTAGAGCATGAATTGTGATATCGTGTTATCCTACTGCCCTCACAAACTCGGCAGTAATCCCCACAATGTGTTGTGTGAGACCTGCTAGGGAGAGCAAAGCTGATTGAGTGCTGGCTGTCCTAGTGATGAACCCTGCTAACACAGTTGTATTTATCTGTGTTTTCAGCTTTCCTCTAGCTGTTATATCCTCTCAATTAGGGGAAAAAGTGCTGATTATTAGCATGAGTGAAAAGAGATCGATCTCTGCTTGGTTTGAAAATTGAAGTGCTTTGTATTTTTAAGTGTGCCAGGGGTGTCAGGGTGTTGTGTTGGGGTCCCCTGAAGATCAAGATCTAATGGATTTCTGTATTGTCCAGTTCACACAACACATCAACAGTTTTGTGTGAAGTTCAGCTGTTGGGACCTACTGTTATCCAGCCTAGGGGGAGTTTGATGCTATTATTGTGGTTAATGACATCATAATAATTATATCAGTAGCGATATAGTATAACTTCAAAAAAAGATAGAGTTCATATTTACTTTATACTATTGTAATGGTGCTGAAGTTGATAGCCATGAAGGTACTATGTATATTTGGAATGAGTGCTGAGGCAAATTTTAGTAAACAGTGTTTTTAAATTCCGACACAAATGTGGATTAAAATTGAAAACAGTCCTGTTGAGTAGCTACATATGGATTATTCCCATGCTTTACATAAAGGAACTGTGGCATGGAGCAGCATCAGTACAGTCTCGTACAGCAAATCTGTGGTGGAATTGATATTCAGTTCTTCACTCATCATTGTAACAAAGTCATTGGGCTTCTGCAAGATGGTCAGCTAAAGGCAATAAAGCACTGAAGAGTAACACCTTGCTCTAAATTTCAGCATATAGCATGCTTTTATCTAGTTTCCAGTAACTGTGTTTGGACTGTTTCAAACTATATCATTGCATAACTTGAGGTGCCAGGGGAGGTTTAGATTGGATATTAGGAAAAATGTCTTCACCAAAAGGGTTGTCAAGCATTGGAACAGACTGCCCAGGGAAGTGGTTGAGTCGCCATCGCTGGAGGTATTTATAAGACCTTTAGAAGGGGTGCTTTGGGATATAGTTTAGTGTTAGGTTAATGGCTGAACTCAATGATCTTAAAGGTCTTTCCAACCTAAATGATTCTATGATTCTGTTAATATACCAGTTGTTTTCTCTGGGCCACCTGGAGCAGTCAGTTTCTGCTAGGTTCAGAAGAATTCATATCTTTCTACTGTCAAAATCCCTCTGATGTTAAATAGTACAAAGAAAAAAAAATTGTATGCTGTAGTCAGTCAGGACCCCATTCTGCTTTATTAAGATGTTATAAGAGATTCCTACTACAAAAGAACAGACAATAAAAATAAGCAATAAAGCCAGAGAATGAGAAAGCATTAATTTACAAATGAAACCTGTAGCAGAGATGAACTAATTGGCTCAATTGCACAGAAGTTTTGCAGACTGAATTCAAGTTGATTCCTGACTCCCAGTCCAGTCCTTCACCACTCTATTCTCTTGGCCCTTCTGATCCTGTAGTTTAAAATGAAACAAAACTGTTCAACTTTGTGTTTTATAGCTATTAATAAGAAAACAAAAGCCTTTTGTAGTTTTTGCACAATGGAAGTGAAGTGATTGTTGTGTATGCCAGCTGGCATTTTTTTGTGAAATGCTAGCATTTATCATAATTAATTGGATAATTGCACAGACATTTTCTTTCTGGCTCATGTCCATACGGATAGTATAGGCAGAAAATTCTAAGCCATAGCAGTGTGGAGTGGAACATATGAGCTATTAATCGTTTGAGTGAGTACTTGTAAACAAGGTCAGCTCAGCAGGCATTCGGGAAATCTCTTATGAAATGTGATGCTCTCTTCATTATCCTTTTAAAGGGTTTTCGTGTAGGACCAGAACAGCAGGCAGAATTTATGTGTGCCGTGCTGTTAGAGTACATACAGCAGATTTCTCAGGACTTTTAAGAAAACAGACATGTAGTCTTGTATTAAAACTGTATGTTATTCTCATCTTCTGAAAGCAGTTATTTTGCCTGAACTTAGTGACAATTACTCAGTGAATTCAAGCTAACAAAAATCTATTCGACTTAGCATTTGGCTTACTATTTTAGCTAATATTAAGAGATGTTCCTGTTATTCCCAACCAGAAACATGTAGAAGGCTGACATTGAGCCCCACACATTCTGAGAAACGCTAAATCTTTTGCTTGATTGTGTTTGGAGCCATCTAATAGACTTAAATCACTGCAGGTTTTCTAGTTGTCAGGCAGGTAAGGTATGCCTGCTGGAGACCAATGGAAACTACAAAGTACAGAGCACATATGGGCCTGGGATGAAGCGTGTTGGTGAGATAGGTGCCAGTGTTTGCCTTGCCCAGTGAGTTAAAATGTCATGTTGCTGTGTGGGTTTGATGTGGAAGGGGATGCTGGAGCTTGTGGGACAGCACTGACCTGTGCAGGGATTGTTGAAGAATCCTTCCCACTAGAGGCCTGTGTGATGCCTTTACCCTGACAACAGCGCCCCTATGATAAGCCTCGTTGTGCCATTGGCTCTCCTCTTCCTGACTGTGCTTTAACTATCTTCCCAAATGGAGGTAAAAGATTAAGTTAACGGCTTTCGTTGGAATCTTACATGGAAAATTGTCTACTCCCAAGGGGATCGTGTCACTGGGAACATGACTCCCTGTAGAAAGGCATAAAGAAGTCTGCGTTACCATGTGGTTTGAAAATAGAACTTGCTAAAATGCTCTAAATGTTTTTCCAGCTAATGTGGTTATCAGAAGTTATGACATTAATCTTGAAATGGATAGCTTCTGTACAAATGTGGAGCCCAGGTGTTGTTAGTGGGACTCCATTGGTGCAAGGATCAGTCTGTGCATATCTCCCCGACTGCATCATGGCACTTGTTATGGGAAACATTTGCCTTGTTCTGCTTCATTGCCTGTTCAAAATCACAACATATGCTTTGAAATATGGGGGACTTGACAGAAATGGCATATTTTCTTATTCTTTACTAGGTGATATGTGCTGTCTAAGACAATACTTTTTAGTGAAGAAAAGGAACAGAAATGCCAGAGCACCGAAGGCAGTAAATACGTAGTCCCTTTGGTTAATGTGAGTCAGCGTTCCAGGGCAGCAAAGTGTTTGCAGTGGTGGTTTCACTGGTAGGCGCTGCTTATTGTTGCTGCTGTTAGAAAAAAGCCTCAAAGGACAAAGTGGGAAAGGACAAAGAATTTATAGTAGCTTCAGTAATGCATTGATGTCAATAAAGTATATCTGGTATGTAGCAAGTGTTAATTTTAAACAGTTGTCTTTAGGTAGAAATAAGTTGTCTGATCTACACCTCCTAAAATACAATCCAGAATTGTTATGTTCAACTGGTCACAAGATTAGGCAAATCTGCGAGTGAAAGCTAGCAGTGGTGAAATGAACACGAACAGAAGTGACACGGGCTTGCTGGAGAGTGGAACACGCAGTCCATTTCAAGTTAATGTTGATGCCACTTGTTTAGAGCATTGTCGTTGGTAACCTTTTTCTCCTCTTCAACTGCCTCCCTACTCTTAAAGTGGATCAGCAGTGTAACATGCCAATGGCTTTTGGAATTAATCTCAAGGTCATATCTAAATACAGGAGTACAAAATGGAAGGGCTTTGCTGTGTATTCCCCCTCAGTTTGCTGTAGACAAGCATAATGTATATTCTGTATCATTATTATACAGCCATCTTGGTCTTTATAGTAACCTTAGCATTTTTAAAAAGTTGCTATGTATTTAAAAAACCAAAAATGTAGTCTATGGCAGTGTAACATAAGCCACTTACTGTTGTTTAAAACAAGCATTTATATTTAAATAATTACTATATAAGAAAAAATTACCACATTTACATTAACTTGTGCATTATTACCGTTGTAGACTATTTCAAACAGGACCTTGTGAGCCTGCCCCCTGCTAAGAGTATGGGATTGTTGATACAGGAAGCAAAAAGACCTTTTTCTTAGCTTTAGGGTTGGTGAGGGCAATGAGATGAAGGTCACTTAAAAGGAAGGCATAAGATGAAGTATGAAGGTTCTATTACCAGCTCAAAGAGTAAAGAGTAAGATGGGCAGGAGAATCAAGTACTTCTAAACGATTAATTTTTTTTTGTCCTTCATTCTGTCACTCTCCAATAGAAAGAGCAGCTGTTCTGAGGCCAGCAGACATTGAAATCCATAAGCCCTCCCGGTTGTTCTGGTTCTACTACAGCTTGACAGCAAACAGGTTCCTCTTGTGGCAATTTAAGTTGAAGTTTTGGCTACATTTGTACCACGATAGTGGGACAAAGTGACTGGATGACAAAGAAATTGTGCCTTGATGAAATCTAAGTAATGTAGTGATATATTAAAAATAGAGAAAGCCAGCCTCAGAAAGGGTTTTTGAAAGCATATAAATATTGATGGAAAGATTTTATTTTTTTCAAGAAAGGTGAAAAATTAAATTACTTTGGGAGAAAGGACTATAACTTAAGAAATTATGCAAAGAGGGTGTTTGGTATAGCAAACAACTTCTGTTGTGTTTTACTTAGTGAATAAGATAAAATGTCTAAAAATGTCTAGAAAGGGAGGTTAATTTTTAGCTAACTCTAGAAAGAATAGCAACAGTGTGTTTTGTGAAGCCTGTCTTCAGGCACATTGATAATATTTACTAATGACTCAGTGATGACATCTTGATTTGACTGCATTGCTAACTGAAGATTTTTATGACAATACTTGATGCTTTACCTGGTACGTAGGATTGAAGTTCTGTTTTAAAGAAAGGTTTTGAGCCTTGTATATTGCAGAGAAAAAGTTGGCACAGTGAAGATAATGCCAAAACCCAAAGGCAAGCAAAACATCTGACTTTTATTTCAAACATGTCATAAGATTTCAGCTGGTCTCATGATTTTCTGGTACTTGATTAATAGATCTGAATGTGTGGGATTAGTACGAGTCTTTAGTGAAAAGGAGGTACTAAGAGTATTATGAATAGTTTCCAGGTAGTTCTCGTTCTATGCCATATCTGTTCAGGTTCATTGTAGATTTTGTTCTTCTGGTATCCAGTTCTCCTAATAAAGAAAAAAATTATGGTAAAGAGAGAAAATAATTATGTTCAAGTAATGCCAAGACACTTAAGTCTTATTTTTTTAATCAGACTCAGTATAATACTAATGACAAGTAAGAAAAAGCAGATCCTGGATCTATGTTTGATAGTTAGTTTAACTGAATTCTGAGTTGTTTTTCTGGGAAACGTTCAGCCAGAGCTATATTGGAATCTAGAGAGGGGCTCTGAATTTCTCAGCCTCACAACAAAATTAAAATATAGCATGATGTGTTTAGCTCGTGAGCCGATAAAATATGGTATGAAACTGCTTCATAACTGGAGATTCTCCACAGCAGGAATCTCATGGGTTGCTTCTGAATGTGTTCACTTCTTCCATCCATTCAGTATTCCTTTCTCCATCTCCTGCGGTTTTTCTTTGAACTGTGGAGTTTTTGTATCTTGGGATGTAGGGAGTTTTATTTAATTTGTTGTTTGTGTTGTTTCTCTTCCTGGAGTTGAATACAAAACCTCTCTTGATTTAGCACGTTTAAATAATGGTGGTCTTTAAAGTGGCCATGTCCAGTGAAAACTCTGTACCCCATGTACAGAGTACGGCTGCCAGAGGAGGACTTCGAGTGTTGGGATTAGTGTGTGAAAAGGACATGAGACACAAACTGCTTTTGGTAGGAATAAACTTTAAAAGTAACGTGATGAACTATAAACTACATGCCTGTTGTGTAAGATATGGTGAATGGAGTCAAGTAAGTATAAAGAAACCTAATTTTCATTTGGTTTCAGTATGTTTCCAGAGTAGTTATCTTGAGTGCAGTCCTGGATTTTTATTAGGCATTTCTCCAGTCAGTTTCGCATTGATGGGTTGCTAGCACAAAGCAAAAATTGGCAAGATGAGGATTTTTTTTCCTCAGGGAAACTTGTTTGCAGTTTCTGAAAATCCTTAGCTTGGGGAGCAAAACTGGATATATTTGAGATTGGCAAGGTCTTTGGCATTGAGAAAATTCTTTTTAGCTTTCTCTTTAGAACTCTGTAGAGTTTAAATAGTGCTAAGAAACTATTTTCCGCTTGACTTAACATGTACAGTATAGTTACTGTCAGGGAAGTTTTACTTCAGTGTGTAGGCTTACAGTTTGCTGCCTGTGCCCTTGCAAAAATGGCACAGTGAGCAGCTGTTTCATTTTTCCAGATGCATTTACCATTTCCAGAGCTTATCCTGAAGTCAATCGCTCGCTTCTGGCTCCTCGCACAGAGGTTCCCTTGAGTCCTGAATTTTCCTGATTTAAAAACAAGCCTTTGGTCATATTTACAGCATTAGAAATTGTCAGTTGTTCAATGATTAACATAATGAGTTAATGTCAAGCTAAGGAATCACATTTACTCATAAAAAATGAATTAATTTTGGCAATTACCCGTCACTCAGTGCAATAGGTTATCAGAACACAATGTAATCACCGGTGGGTTTGAATTTGAGACAATCAACAGGAGTAAAAAATTTCAGAGTTGAGGAATACTAGTGGGAAATTCGGAAACTAATGAAAGAGAAAAATTATCTTAGATGCCTGTAGGTACCACATGTCTGCTGTTGACTGCTCTTCAATATTAGTTTGGTAATACTAGGTGATGCTAAATGCAAAATAATACTGTGTGGCCTGAAGGCTTCCTTGTGTGAATATGGACAATTAGTCAAATATGTAAAAAAATTTCTTATCAGTATCTTTAGGTTGCATCGTCTCTATGCGTAATTTTTTCTATGTTCCTGCCCCTCTCCCTCAAGGCCTTTTCAAAGGCTTTTAATCCCAGAATTCTGTGATTGAGGGCAAAATAAGGTAGCAATGTTTAATCCATCTAGTGTATTCGTACACTGAGCATAAGGATCGGGGTGGACAGGCTGTGAGTGTTGTCTCTAAGAATACCTGGAGTGAGAACATACGCAGGGCTGACATCTCAAATGGCTTCAGCTGCTGCTGTTTAATTCTGCTCTTATTTGGTAGGAGGCTTGTAAACTGTCTTTGGCTGGAAGTGTGTGTTCTGTTAAGAGCTGTTTTTAACAGTGACACTAAAAGGGGGCTGTACGGACAAGGGCCATCACACAAACATTTCCAATAGGCTGACATTATTAGTTTCTGGAAAGCGTCTAATATCTAAGCATATGGGTACGGAATGAATAGGCTTGGGGAGATTTTGGCAAGGGCCGGAATAGATATCCTAATATTATTACAGTAAATGAATCTGGGTTGGGAATTGTAGTGTGAATGTGCTTCTTGCACTTCTGTCAGCTTTTTAAGACACTATTTTTAGATACTGCTTTTACAAAATTACTATAGAGAAGAAGGTGCAAATAGGCCTGAAATGTCTGAAACTTCTAGGAAAAAGTGTTTAGGTCCAAAATCTCTGCCAGTGGTACTATGACCTTAGACATGATATTGGTAAGAATAAAAAGGTGACCAACACTTTTGAGATTACATTGCAGCAATGGGAGCATCTTTGACTAAAGATATTTAATAAGCTGAATTCTAGGATAATGATGTTGACACTGAGGTTCAATCTTCAGTGTGATAACTATGAAAAGCCTTTTATTTCTCTATCCTGCGACATACAGACTTTGTTTTTCATGGCTATATGCATTATGCTAAAGAACATAGTTGTCCAGAGACTACTTACACCACTCATCAGTTTGGACTACATTACAGAAATGAAGGTATTCAAGATCTTTTTCAGTCATTAACTCTAAAACAAATCAAAGTCATTCTGCCTTTGTCTCTAACTTTTCTACTTCACCTTATTCAAGGCTAGAAAAAACTTATGCTTGACCAGCTAGCCTGTGCTTCTTTCCTTAGTCTTCCTGTCTGAGTTTCTTTCCTGATTCTGTTAGTGGCTTTTAAGATTTACTGCTAACATCTCACTTCTTTCTAAGAAGCTACACTTCCTTAGTCACTAGTACAATGTTTTTGGCTCCGTGTAGCTATTTGAAAAAAGAAGATTTAATGATGCTTGTACTTGAAGGATTTGGTTCTCTTGTCATTTAAACAAATACATACATTTTAGTTATTTTAAATTCATCCTTGTTGATACGCAGTATAGAGTTTGTAGTTCAGTGTTTTCACACTAGATGTCAATCTACTTGCATATGTAGAAGCTGCTATCTGTTTTTTGCTTTCTAGATATTTCTTTCACCAACTGTACTAGTGGAATCCTGTTTTCCATCTACTTCGCAGGGGAATCAATGCAACAAGAAAAGGGATGAATTTAAATATCAATTTTCTTTTGGTGGCTAACATTGAAGAACATTATTCCAAATAAGACAGCAGTTTGGGGATTGCCAAGTGTCATTAAAATCTTTGATTTCATTAAAGCTGGTTGAGAGCTTTAATTGAAAATGAAATTTCAGCGATGTGGAAGCCAAAGTTGGAAAGGCTTAGGTAGAAGTAATACTGTGTGGAAGTGAAGTCCTCAGCACCACCAGCCGTTGTACTCTACAGACCTGCTCTTGCCGGTCTGTGCTGCTGGCTAATGTAGCTGTAACCACGCTGTTTCTAGTTAGCCTGTTTGAATACCCAAGTGCCATTTACAAAATCATTTCCTACCTTGACATTGCAGAGACATTAAGAGGTTTGGAAAACCTTTGAGACTGGCAGTAGTACAGGTAGAAGCCTCTGCCTTCCGCTGGTTTTTCTACATACCTTAAGTAGTATCTTACTCTGAGTAACTGTTTAGCAGTAAATGGAACTAATTACTGCTATGAATGCTATTGGCAGAATTCAGTGAGTTACAGTGAAGTTCCTAGTCACAGGGCAAGTAATAGTGGTTTTAAGAATATAACTGCCTCATTGTGTTAACCTCTTTCATTGTGTTATAGCTCCAGTTTTGTGGCAGACCTTCTCTGCCTCTTCTGAAAAGCCTGGTACATTCTTAGGTATCGCTAAAATAACTAATTGGTGTAACAACTTGTGTGATTTTTTTTTTGGCAGAGGTAAATGTGATTCAATATGAAACTGTTGCTAATATGCTTTGTCATCTAATGCCATCCTGATCCTGGCTGGCTTCCAAAACTGGAGTTACTGGATGTAAATGGCTGCGGAGGTTTTCCACGGGCAGGAGGGCCTGTCGGTGGGCTGGAGCACTGTTGGGCATCTCTAAGGTAGTGCATATAGTAGCCGTCCTCCTGGACTGCCTCTGTGTATGGCAGTTGTGGGCACCACTTCTTCCAAGCTCAAGATCTGTGCATCCCTAAGAGCAGGAAATCAAGCAAAGGAGGCAGGAAACCTGTACGGATGATCAGGGAGCTTCTGGATAAACTCATATGGAAGAAGGAAGTTTATAGAATGTGGAAAAAAGGACTGGCCACTTGGAAGAAATATAGGAGCACTGTCAGAGTATGCAGGGATGCAACGAGGAAGGCTAAGGCCCACTTGGAATTAAACCTGGCAAGGGATGTCAAGGACAATAAGAAGGACTTCTTCAAGTACATCAGGAGTAAAAGGAAGACTAGGGAAAATGTGGACCCACTGCTGAATCCGGTAGGTGCCCTGGTGACGGAGGATGCAGAGAAGACAGTTACTGAATGCCTTCTTTGCTTCAGTCTTTACTCCTAAGGCCGGCCATCAGGAGTCCCAGACCCTGGAGGTAGGAGAAAGAGCCTGGAGTAAGAAAGACTTGTCCTCGATTGAGGAGGATTGAGTTAGAAATCATTTCAGCAAACTTGACACCTACAAATCCATGGGCCCTGATGGGATGCACCCACTGAGTGCTGAGGGAACTGGCAGGTGTTATTGCAAAACCACTCTCCATCATCTTGGAAAAGTCATGGAGAACAGGAGAGGTGCCTGAGGACTGGAGGAAAGCTAGGGTAACGCCAGTCTTCAAAAAGGGCAAGAAGAAGGATCCAGGAAACTACAGGCCGGTCAGCCTCACCTCCATCCCCAGAAAGGTGATGGAACAGCTCATCCTGGATGTCATCTCTAAGCATGTAGAAGAAAAAAAGGTCATCGGGAGTAGTCAGCATGGATTCACCAAAGGGAAATCATGCTTGACTACTCTGATAGCCTTCTACAATAGAATGACTGGCTGGGTGGATGAGGGAAGAGCAGTGGCTGTTGTCTACCTTGACTTCAGCAAGGCTTTTGACACTGTCTCCCATAACATCCTTGTAGGTAAGCTTGGGAAGTGTGGGTTAGATGAGTAGACAGTGAGGTGGATTGAAAACTGGCTAAATGGCAGAGCTCAGAAGGTTGTGATCAGCGGCGCAGAGTCCAGTTGGAGGCGTATAACTAGTGATGTTCCTCAGGGGTCAGTACTAGCTCTGGTCTTTTTCAATATATTCATCAACGACCTGGATGAGGGGACAGAGTGTACCCTCAGCAAGTTTGCTGATGACACAAAACTAGGAGGAGTGGCTGACACACCAGAAGGCTGTGCTGCCATTCAGTGAGGCCCGGACAGGCTGGAGAGTTGGGCAGTGAGGAACCTGATGAAATTCAACGAGGGTAAGTGTAGGGTCCTGCCCCTGGGGAGGAATAACCCCATACACTGGTACAGGTTAGGGGCTGACCTGCTGGAAAGCAGCTTTGTAGAGAGAGACCTTGGAGTCCTGCTGGACAACAAGTTGACCATGAGCCAACAATGTGCCCTTGTGGCCAAGAAGGCCAATGGTCCTTTGGGGGTACGTTAAAAAGAGCATGGCCAACAGGTCAAGGGAGGTCATCCTCCCCCTCTACTCTGCCCTGGTGAGGCCACATCTGGAGTACTCTGTCCAGTTCTGTGCCTCCCAGTTCAAGAGAGACAGGGAACTGCTGGAGAGAGTCCAGCAGAGGGCTACAAAGATGATCAAGGGAATGGAACACTTCTCTTATGAGGAAAGGCTGAGAGACCTGCATCTGTTTAGCCTGGAGAAGAGAAGACTGAGAGGGCATCTTATCAATGCTTATAAATATCTGAAGGGCAGGTGTAAAGAGGATGGGGTCAGGCTTTTCTCAGTGGTGCCTGGTGACAGGACACGGGGCAACGGACACAAGCTGGAACACAGGAAGTTCCATCTCAACATGAGGAAAAACTTTGTTGAAGGTGACAGAGCACTGGAACAGACTGACCAGACAGGGTGTGGAGTCTCCTTCTCTGGAGATACTCAAAACCCGGCTGGATGTGTTCCTGTGCAGCCTGCTCTGGTTGAACCTGCTCTGGCAGGGGGGTTGGACTAGATGATCTCCAGAGGTCCCTTCCAACCCCTATAATTCTGTGATTATCTGAAAGAATTTTGCCATAAGGGAAGTGTTTTGCATTCCTTGGCAAACACAGTCTCTTCCAGAATTCACTGAGGTTCCTTGAAGAACAGTAAGTAATAAGTAATTGCTTGGGACTTTGAATTTTCTTTAAAATTTAATTTACTTTAAAAACATAACGGGAAAGTGTGCAATTTGAATGTTGCATAGTAACATCATGAAACAGAGATTTAGATGTTCTTTATCACATTTTACACAAAAATCCCCAGTTTTAAGAGCATGTTACTTTGAAGCAACCTACAAAGAAGCAGCCCATAAGTGATTGTTTATCTGTGTCTTTGTGTGGAAGTGTACGTAGGTCCTTGTTTCTCTTGCTCCCACACCTGAGCGTATGGACAGCTACAAGTGAAGGCTCGTTCATCTTCACCTGTCACTGGATCTTGCATGCACTGTCTCATGTTTTGCCTGATGTGAGACTTTACTTGTGCGTCCTTTATTCCTGCCATCTGCAAACTACCCAGCAACCAAGTAACTTATTCTCCATAGACTTTTCTGCCAATGTTCACACAGATTGTGGTCCTTTTGAGCATAACAATGAAGACGAGAGGATGTGATTGCTGATGTGTTGTAGAGTGGTGCTGTAATATGTGTTCTGTCTTTAGGCACACGACTACAGTTCATACTCTATCTTTGCCACATTTAGTTCTGCTTAAAACAACTTGTTTTTCCTCTGTCCTTTTTGCTGATGGGTAGTTCTCTCTTCTGTCTTTAAGTACCAATAGTTCATAAGGAAACATTGTGCGAGCTGCATCTTTGATGCATTAGCAAGGACCTGCAGTTTTTGGTTGTCAGAACTTGCTTGTGGAGCTAATGGCAAGTAACGTGAGTTAGAGCTGTGTTCACAGCACTCAGGTTGTGCAACTATTATGTGTATTATGGGGCAAGGTAGCCTTGATTTGTGAGAGTAACAGTAATAAAGAGTGGAGGAAAAACTGGAGGAACAAAAAGATTTTTCCACAGGTAAATGAATTGGAAAGATACCCATTATTCTGAATTAAGTGCTCTTTGCATCCCCCTTAGCATTTATGTTTATGTTTGGGTCTGGTGTCCAGCCAGGTTTCTATCAGAATTGTGTGCCTGTTCAATTTAAATGTACCAGCTTTGAAATGTTTATGGTTTATGTTAAAACTGCAGCCATGTAACTATTTTCTTCCCGTGTGCTTGTAGTAAATGTAATTGTATTAAAACTATACATAGAGATCAAGGCCTGAATTGTTTATGCATAGTTTTCTGTTCTGGTAATTTGTTCTCCTTAGGGTTCTCCCTGTTACGTTTGTTTTTCTTGTTTTTTTTGCCAGTGTATTTTTTTTAATCTTGTAAGTAAGGGTTGTGTACCTGTTTAGGTAAAAAGAAAAGCTTTTTTTCATCTTCCACTAAGTGCCCTGTTGCTGCAGGGTTTTGTCTGTTTCCTAGTTGGTATTTGCTGGTCATACCAGCGGTGTATCCATTGAATATCTGGGAAAAACACATTACTTCTTTTCCTAATAAAATCGGTGTTCTGGATTTTGTGAGAGGTAAGAAACTGTCATCCCTTTATGCAGTTCTTGGATGCCATCCAACCTTTTGGATACATCAGTGCTGTGAGTTTTGGAGAGAATGCGCGCTAGTGATTTGGAGTGATCTTTCTCTGTCTCCAGACAGAGTCAAGGAGCCGTAGATAGCCCAGAACTGTAACTCGTGTTTGGGTGTACGGAGAGGAGTCTTGGGGTTTTTTTTCCCCTCAATGGTCAATTACAATTTCCTTAGTTGGGCAGGGGTTTTTGGCTTTGTTTTTATCATTTTGCTGTTGTAAGGGCAAGGCAAAGCAGTAGATACTAATATTTAATTAAATATTCTGACTCTCAACTGTAATCGCATTGCTTTTTGTCTGGATTAAAAAGGGCGTTGCCTCTTCAAGTTCATACTGGATTTCTTTGTCTAAGAGGCTAAATCCAGATTTCATAAACCAATATACTTAGTCCTTGAGTTAGTTATATTGGATATACTTACCAGCTGTTTGGGTATCTTTGCAATGGATCAGGCTCTTGAGTTAAAAATTTTTGTAAGTGAATATCCTGAATGGGAAGCTATTTGAGTGGGTGGTTATTTTTCATAGGCCTTCACTGAAATGATCCTTAACATAACTTGAAGATGAAGCGCTGTTAATACCTAAAATAAGAAATGGACCCTTTGCTGTTTATGAATTTTGGGGCTTTGTCTTCAGTTTTAGAAAGCTAAGTAGAATGTCCAGTAATTACATGGAAAAATGTCCAATAATTAAAACAAAAATAGGGTGGAAATGAATTATTTTAAAGGTGAAATGCAGAGTTTTATCTATTCTGGGGAATAAAAAAATTAAGAAAATGTGGTAGTATTTTTCTACATACGTAGAAATTCTACATATTTCTACGTTTATCAGAATATATGGTAAATAAGTGAAATTGCATGAAAGAGTAAAGGTTGTTTCTATCATTAAAGCAAAGAAGAGTGGAAGAACACAATGATTTATAGAAGATCTGTTGATACTTGAATTATGAACTCTTGTTTCCATTGTCTAAGTAAACCAAAAAAATATGTAGGCAAGACTGTAACATCCTGTTAACATTTTGTTAACGACAAAATCGATATACTGTTTTAATTAAATAAAAGTCCTTTTTGCTGCTTTATAAGAGAAGAAGTTGTTCTCTACATAGAGATACTTTTTTATTTTTACTTGCGTGCATCTTCATAATAACTCTTCCAGCTCTTATACTTGAAATGCTGTATTTGTGTCATGCAACAAAGGAACAGGAGAGCAAAGTTAAGTGTAGGAACTTTTAGCTTGCAGTACAGTGTTGTTGCTTTATTGATGCTACACAGTATATACTGAGAATTTCATAGAAGTGCAGGAGTGTTGTTTTACTATTATGTTTTACTTTAATCAAAGTTCTGTGGCTGAATTCCCTGCGTTGCAATGATAACTGAGTCGTCAACTGTGTACTGGATTGTTTATGGCATTATATATGTAGGACTGATGGTTGGGTTAGATGGTCTTGACAGGGCCTTTCCAACTGAGGCAATTCTATGAATCTCTGTTTAATTCTTAGAATCAGACAGTGTTCACTGTCTAATCAATTGCTAGCAGAAGTTCTTGGTGACTGGATTTTGACATCTATTGACTTCTGAGTACCAGGTTTTCCAGTCTTCTGGAGTTGCTTGGTGTTCTAAATAATTTAGCATGTGGTATGTGTGCATTTAGCATCCAATAGGAAATGTGCTGTGGTGATTAAAACAGCATTGGCACTCAAGAGTTTGAGGTATGTTTTGTCTGACCCTGATCTTTAAAAATGCAGGTCTTTTAAATTTGAAGCGTAAATATATTTGAGAATATATTCTATCTAGAAGTGTCACAGTAAAGATCTCGCCCTTTATATATTCTTTTCTACACTATGTATAATGTAGGCTTTTGCCTATGTACGATGTATCTATCCACCTATATACAGAGCTGTGTAACTTCAGACATCTTTGCATGTGTGTTTTCTAATGAAAATTCTCATAGAATACAAAGCTACTAATTTCTCTGAATACAAGAGAATGATTCAGTATGATGTCAGAAATGAAAATATTACTGTGTACTTCTTGTATTTCTGTAATATATTGAATGAAATGGCAATCGTGCTGCTTGTTGGGGATATAAAGGATGAAATCCTGATTCTGTGCCATTGGAAAGGCTTCCACCAGGGTGAGTTTCACACTGTTGGGCTCTTTTCCTACAGAGTGTGCTCTAGCACAGCCATCTCCCTTTCACTGAAAGTGGCATTCCTCCTGAAAGGAGTGGCAAGCAGTAAAAAGACAAATAAGAGTGCATTATCTTTCCTAGTATAGGTGGAGTAGCAGAGGACTTTTACAGAGGTGAAGTTATTCCCAAGTTATGTACTGAGGGAATGAAAGAGTGAGGGCATTGGCAGTGAGGATGCAACCTGTAGGGTTAGGAGAAACGGTGAAATTTTTTGTCTAAGATTTACTCAATTGTAATTCATTCTGCTGATGTGTGCCTCTTCAGCGGGGGTTCAGTCATACCATCACAAACTACATTTTTCAAACCGCATTGTTTGGTGTCCAGGGAAAGCTTGTTCAGAAGAACCAGTGGGCTTTGCATAGTAAAAGGAGCTTCTGGTCCATTGTAGCTTCTGGTCATACCTTCTGCTTTCACCAGCCTTATCAGTGAGTAAGACAGGAAGAAAAAAAGGGTGATCAACTAAGACCACTAACCACTGCTCTGACATCTGGGGATTTCTCTACTTCTGCTATAGACTTCCACCATGATGCCAGTCAATTAATATAGACTAGGCTTGTACGCGATCTGTTTTCTCCTACTGGTACCCAGTTTGAGACCCTGGAATGTGACTTGCAGAGGTGATGTGCTCTGAGCTCCTTCCTCATCTGTTAGGTCTGTTTGGTGGTGGCATCTGTCATATAATCATAAATATTCTTTAAAATCAGGCCTTGCTTATCTCAGAATGGGCATTTGAATTCTTGAAGGCTTTCAGTGTCTCTATCTGGAGCCAAATCTGTGGTCTAGCCACCCTTTTCATCTGATGTATACTATATCCTGAATTTCATTGCAGCTGTTATAATGTTCATATTTAACTGACATGATTTATATAGTGGTTGGACTGTTTTTTCTGGACAACAAGGAAGCTGGACCATACTCCTGTTTTTATAAAGTGCACGATGACATGAACTGTTCTGACATTAATTTTGCGAAATTGTTATTTTAGAACAGTGTCGTGGTTTCGACCAAATTGACCAACCAGAACGACAGATGGCCCCTTCCTCCCCCCTCCCCCCTAAGGAAACGAGAGGAGAGGAAAGGGGGAAAAAGGAAGTAAAAAAAAAAAAGTTTTTAGAAAAACTAAACTACTTTAATGAAAATATAAATAAATAATGAAATAATAAATAATAATAAAAAAAGAAAAAAAAAAAAAAAAAAAGTATACAGTATATACAAAACCGTATCAAGCTCCCGAGATGATCACGTCACCAGCAGGCACAAGGGGAAAGTCCCAGGCTGGACTCGGTGATGACCGGGAGCCGGATTCCTGGAGTCAGGAACGCTCGGATTGGGATCAAAAGCAGACGAACAGGCAGGGTCCTCCTTGGACGTCGGCCATTGAAGGAAGAGCGTTGACCCTTTGATCCCTCAGCTTTTATACTGAGCATGATGCGGATGGGATGGAATACCCTGTTGGTCAGTTTTGGGTCACCTGTCTTGTCCGCTCCTCCCTACAGGTGTGACCCCTCTACGCTTTTCCGCTTCCGACCCTCCAGTGGGGCAAATAACAAATTTGCCTGACCTTGGTTGTTATAGCAATAAGTATAAGCAAGGGCCTCTCTGCATACCATTCCTTGGTATAATCAGGTCTTATCACTGTGAAAGTTAACAGTTTCTGAACAACATGCCGTTAATTTCAGAGTTTAGTTCGTTAGAAGAGGCCTAGCTGAAAAAGTAAAATTACTGAACAGAAAATTAGTTCTGTTTTACCTCAAACCAGGACAAACAGCTCCCCCTAATCGTATACTGCTAATGTTTGTAAGCTTGCATAACTCTTCCTCCTGAATTAATAGTTTTGTTGTTTTGCTTCTAAGGTCTTGGTGTTGCAAAAAAGGAAAACATCTTTTATTCTCTATGTACTTATGGCCAAATGGCCAAACCAGACCTTCATGAGCGAATTCAAAGAGCATCAGTGTGTGCCTTTTGAGAGCTTTTATTCTAGGAAACCTGTCAGTCTTCAATGCCAGCATTTCAACTCTCTGCCTTCAGAAATCTTTGTCACTGGAAGCACCAAGTAACTCAAAGTTTATTTTGAAATTAGCTATTTTAAATGCTTTAGTTATTTCTTCACTTCAAGAAAGTAGTAACTTTGTAGTAACTGTAGTCCTGAATCCCTTCTTAATGTGCATATTAGCACAGTTGAGTCATAGTTAACAAGGAAAGGGCCAGAACCTGCACACAGGTGATCACTGCACCATGACCATGCCAGGAAACACTGAGTCAGGAAAGGCATAATGCGGGTGAGCATCTGTGACTGTACCAGTGAATTATCCCAGTTCTCTGAATTCTGTTGGAAAGCCCTTTCTGTGGGGTGCATGCAAGCTTTGTAATGGAAAACAAAATTTGTTTCAAAGTGGTGAGTCATGACTAGCCTGGTAGCATTCACTACTCATCCTTTTGTGCATTAACGAGGCACTGGCAATCAAGCATAATATGAATGAAATATTTGTGCATAACAAATTTTAGTAAAATTAGCTGCTAGTGAAATTACGGGGTTCCTAGGATTTTTTGAAGTTCTCAATTTACTTTACAAAGCTACATAATCCCTGCAGCAGTCTACAGTGTGAAAGTGATCAGAAACAGTTCTCTCTCTCTCCAGGCAGAATAAAATTTCAAAAAAGGGGGAAGGAAAAGAAAGGAAATGGCACATATTACAAAAAACAAATGAGGTGTTTGACACTTCTTGACAGCCCCTGAAGCTTGAGGGAAAGCTGAAAAAATGGGAAGATTTAGGAGTTTAGGAACATATTTTTTGTACTTTGCCAGTAATTCTCTTCTTACTAAGCATTTCACAAAATATCAAAACCTGTTGTATGTTAAGAAACTACAACAGATTACTCTTATTCTGCTGTTATAAACTACCTGTGTGAGAGACAGTAGTTAGGTGGCAAGGTGGCATTGCCTGAGCAATGCTCTTGAAAATCTAATAGCTGATATGCTCAATTATATACATGAAAAAAGCAGAGCTGATTTACCAAATTCTTAGAGCTTATTTAAAAAAAAATCTTAGTGTTTCTTTATTAAAGCATACATTCTTATCTCATTGCTCATAGTTCTTCTGAAAATGTGTTTTTAAACAATTGAATGGAAACCAAACAAGTTATATGCACTAGAAAATATTAGAGAAACTCAGATTTAGCTAGTTGATACTCATGTCAAAGGAATATGCAGTTATCCTAAAAAGGGCTTCAATATGTCTTCTAAAATAGAATTTCTTTGCAGTAGAGAATATTGCCCGGCTCACTGCAGGTTTAATGAGTTGAAGAAGTGTTTCCTGGGTATGTTAGTGTGTTCACCCAAAACATCTTTTTTCCAGATTGCCTCCTGATGCATATTTCTGGTCTGGCAGCTTACATCACATGAAGCTTAAGTGATAAAATTAAAAATTTGTGTAAGGCAAGGTGCTTATTAATAGCTATTAACAATACCTATTTAGGAATACTTGAAAATGGTATGGACTGTTTGTCTCCCAAAGATGGTTTCCATGGTTTGGGATTTTTAGGTGTTTATTTCTTGTAAGTTGTCATAGATCTCTTCTTAAATTTTGCAAAAACAGAGGTCAAGTCTATCTCACTGTCCTCTTCAGAAGTTACTGTTGACTTTAGTAGAAATAAGATGCTGTCTTCAGTAGATGCTGTCTTTGAAGTCGTAAAAGTTTTCAGCTTTTGAAGTCTGAAGCTCTCAATACCAAAAAAAATGTACTGCTAAAGGGCAGATTCTAGTGAGTCAGCAGGAAGGTGTCCAAAACTAATGGAAAGTTTAGGAGGCAAGATCAAGTTCATTGTCCTTATAATAAATTTTAAAAAAATCACTAAATCTGCTGGTTTGCTTTCTGTAAGCGGTAACTTTAAATAGCATGTACCGTAGTTGACTTGAGAAGGTGATAGGTTAGTGATTCCAGTCTGGGTTTATTTTTGTAGGAAAATATTTTTTCCTAGAAAAGAGATCTCTATTTCTTGATTCATTTTATCACTGTTGCAAATAAACAGGAAAATGTTTTTTTAGAGAAAAGTTGTAAATAACAAGTAAAATAAAAATACAGTGTAGTACAGCACAGGAATCACTGAATAGCAAAGAACCTGTATTGGATCCTATTTCAAGAAATTTTAAAAGCCTTGTTTAAAATAACATTTTTCTTTTTTTTTACAGAAAGAAACATTAAACCAAAATATGTGTTCATGTTCTGATAGCTTCCTTAAATAGCTTGGAGCTTTGATGTTAAGTGTGTTTATTTCTACTAAGTGAGTATATTCGTAATGACAGTTTATAGACCCCAGGAATGGACTTGACCATAGGCATGCTTGCAGCACTCTCGCAGCTCACATGAGTAGGTCTCTTTTTTTCTATTGAGCCTTTCATGATATTAATAGAAAGTTTAAAGGCGAACAATTAGAAAGGTTACAAAGCTGATTTGAATAATGTAGACATGAAGAAAATCAAGTATATATACCAATATATCAAGTATATATATAATCAGGTGATATATCCAAGATAATCAAAAATACAAGATCTTTTTCCTGTTATTTATGGAAACAATAAATAATACATATCAACAAACCCTAGTTCTTGGTAACAAATCTAATCAATTGCAAAGGGGATTTTATTTCCAGGGAATATTACATCTACATCTTGTATACCATGGGTACCGTGTTACCTTCCTTGTAAACATACCGTGCTGGGTTCACCTCAAGAGCACGTTCTGGTGTGCTGCAAACCACAAATAGCTCTTGTCAAATAAAGAATATAATAGCTGTAACATGTACTTATGTTAGTCTTTTGCTTCCTCTTTATTGTAGCTATATTTGTAATGCAAAATCCAAAAAAATAGAGCATTATGAAAGTACATCTTGACAAAGCCTGAATTTTCTCATCGTGTAAAATTTAAGCAGACTATTAGCTAGTATAATCTACTTGGTGTTTTTCTGAACAGTTGTGCTTTCTAATATAACGCTATTAAAAAAATTCTGATCTTTTAATTCATATACTAAAATGTCTACTCTTTTATAAAAAATGTTCCTTGAGATTGCATGTTTAAAAGACGGGTGTAACTGCTTCCTTTGACACTCTGCAATTTAAATTAAATCACGTAGTGTAAAGTCAGTGGAAAAACTGAAGCTGGGTGCTTAATAAGAAAACTTAAAAACACTTTCACAAGCTACGGATAAAAAGATGCTTATACTAGGCACTCTGATAGAAATGGACACTCTTGCGTGTTTCAAAGTGAGCCCGTCTGAAGTATTCAAACAGTGGTATTCTAGGGAAAGGTAAATTTGTGCACAGTTACTGCAACACTGGAAATATTAAATAGTGTCACTCAGACCTGCTCAGTGCTCCGTAACATAATGCTTCAGAAGTGGTGATGCTTCCCTTTTAAGTTGTTTTTTTTGTTTGGTTGTTTGGTTTTTGTTATTGGAAAGAGCTAGCTTGCAACTTCTCAGTGAATTTTCTTGGTTTTCAGTCTTTTAGCTACTTTAAGTACTTGGAAAGTAAGGGAGACTTTTGAGGAAAATAGCAAGTGGTGTTTGATGGAATTCACTATGTTTTGGTCTGGCATTATTTTTAGTTCTTGCATAATAAATTAATTTGTATTTTTCTGTGTAAATCTGTCTTCTGAGAATTATATAGGAGATACAGGAAGCATGGTAATGTGTGGGTTAGTCCTCATACGGCTTTTATGTGTGTCTTCCTTGCTGAGCCTCATTATCAGAGAACAGAAAAGTGTTGAATTCAAATTCTTTATTGCATTTGTCGTCTGCAGTTTTCTGTCTTATTTGAATGCTTTCCTGGACTGTGGATGGGTGTTGGTTTGATATGAATTCTCCAACTGGATGGCTTTTACTGGGCTCCCTTTATTGTAGTGTCTATTATGTTTTTACTAGGCTGTATAATGAAATGGATGTTACGTAAAATTCAGTTGGTCAAAATGTGATGATTCATTATGGTCTTCTAAAAGGGTTGCTTTGAAATGGTCAAGGTAAGGGTTTAATTAATGTTTTTAGACATAAAATTGATGGTCAGAAGCAGTAGTACTCTATTCTTTGTTCAACTCTATAATACAGCTGTTTGTTTTAAATACAGTTTATATGGGTGATGGGTGCTGATGGGTTTCTAAGCATTAGGACTAGCTTTTCTTTTCCAGAAGCCTGAACTGATACGCTAACAGCAACAGTTCTTCCTCATGTAAGATTCCTATGGCCTTAGATTTAATAGATGTGGAATGAGAAATAACTTTCAATTGCATTCTGTGCAATGGAGTTGGGTTAGCCAAAATTCCTAGTCTGCCTTATGAGCCAAATCGTACCCTGCAGAGGCAGACATATTACAAGGGAAAACATACAGTAGGCTTTTTGCTGCTTCTGGCTTTCTGGTATGTTTACTGCTTTGGGAAGATAGGACACAAGCTTAACAGGAAATTCTCTTTTGTCTTGTACTTTCTGTAAGTCATTGCGGACATAAAAGCTGTTTTGAGTTACTGAAATGGCTGTATTTGGTTTTACTTTTCATTTACTGCTTTACTCTTCTTTGGAACGAATTTCTGCAACATTGCTTGATTTTTTTCCAGTAAGATCTATGCAGGAAGCCAAATGTCACTTGCCTAACATGGTTTGAACAAAGAGGTATTCTGGTAACTTTTTTAAAAAAATACACTTCTTATGATCCCAGGTTTAAATAAATTACTAAATGCTACTTAAAGTTTACCAAAACTATTAATAGGAAAATCAACAACAGATCTTTGCACTGTATGCAAGAAAAGACTCCCATGCCTCCATGCCTACGCCTGAGCAGGTTGCTTTCTCTCTAGCCCCCACACTTCTTGCCCTGTATCCTTAGGCGACTGCTGGCTGGCTTTTTTTTTTTTTTTTTTTTTTTAATCCTCCAAAGTAACCTGTCCCTTGGTTTTCATCTGGTGGACTGTGGTGGGGTCATTCTAATAAATGTGCTAAAATGCCACTCCCATGTACTTTGCCTTGTTCTCTCTCTACTGCTTCCCCCTTCCCTTTGCAGGCGTGTAGGTACAACCCAATGGACATGCAATGAAGTGCAGACATCTGATCCTGGCCTGGTGTGGGCTGCTGCCAGCAGGGCGTTTGGCTGTGTGTCAGGCACTACGCACAACAGTCTAGAAGCCACCCAGTACCCTTGGCCTGAGGAGGTGCAGCGCTTTCCGTGGCAGCACAGAGGTCCCCCCTCGAGCAAAGCTCTAGATGCGGACGCATTTTGGGTCAGGTGGCTTCAGGTTTCTGTCCCAACCTCGAGCCTAGTTTTGAGAGCTAAAAAGTTATTTGGAGCAGAGGATGCAGGCCAGTGGGAGAAATTTGACTGCACATACTGCTTGAGTCCTCTTAACCTTATCCTGCACCAAAATATTAGTAATTGTTTCCAGGATCCTTCATGTATTTTTTTTTTTTTTATGAGAACCTGTTTTCTTCTTCCTGAGGCCTGGATTGCTTTTTGCAAAAGTTAAAATGCTAAATGTGGTGGGGTTTTTTTAGGCCACACTGATTCAAATCATGTCAAACCCCAGTATTTTCAAATACACTTTTGTTACCAAGGTTTTTATCCTTCCTGCTACTTTTTCTACAACACTGAAGCCTATGAATTTTATTTCCAGATTCCTATGTTACCATTAGGCTCTGGCAGCAGGAGCAGAGGTGTAGGGACAATGGAATGGCTCTACAGTAAGCTGTGAGATGCCTTTACTGTACAGGCTACTAGACACTTTACTTAGAAGGTTTTAAGTAAAATGTTCCTAGCCCTTATGATTGTATAACAAAGCTTGAAAACCATGGGTAAAGTTCTTCCCAAAAGCTCAGAACCCAGGCAGCAATAATAAAGAATTCCACATTTCTTCTGCAAACATTTAAATATCAGGATTTATGAAAACTTGACAGTACTGTTTCAGAATACAACAACATTTTGGAGGTATCTTATAAATATTTGTAATCCTAGTCTATACACTGTCGCAGATGTAAATATGATCTTCAAAAAGCAACATTCTCTCCATTATTTTATCCCAAACAAAGGGAAATAGTGTAAACAAGCCAGTGCCTTTTATTTTCTCTCCCTCTAAATAGAAGCACCCATTTCTCGTTCCACTGTCAGTGACGCTGGGGTTAAGGTGAAGAGAAACAAACATATTCCTAAACTGTGACTGTAGGTCATTTTAAGGTCCATTTCTAGCACTATAGACTGTAAATTGTTCCAGTCTCAGGATAAAATAATTGTGCTTTTTGCATACAATTAATGAACCATTGTAGCAGCATCCTATGTATATTGGTGGTTGGATACAGGGTCTAGCACAGGAAAAGTGCATTGTTCCTTTCCATGCTTGTTTGACGTGCCTGCTGTGTAAAGGTGCAGAAAACCCTGTTTCTTCCTGCATCAGTTACTCTTTCCTTATTGAAGTAGAAGATTTTAGTCAGAATAGTGCCAACCTAGCAATTCTTTTTAAGATAAATCTGTTTTATAGCATAGATTTCCATTAAAAAAAATAAATCTTATTTGGGGAAATCATAAAGTTACTGCCTGTAGTATTCAAAGTGTGGTGTATTTTAGGGCTGTGCTAGCATTACCTTGCCTTACAGAGACAAAGCTCCTTAAATAGCATTTCCAGAGAGCTCTCCAGATTTGAGCTGGTCAGGCTTCATTCTGACAAGTTAACAGGTAGGCAAGCACCTTAGCTTGCAGGAGACGCCTGATTGGAATCCTGTACACAGCCAGGCTATTTCTGCGAGGATCTAAACTGGGATGGTGCAAACCCAGCTCTTTAGATACAGTTTTCCAATAACATTGAATGGAAAGAGCCCAGTTGCCTAGGTAACAAGCCAGAGTCATTTAGCAAGGTTCATTTTAGTTAATGAAATGATAACAGGAAAAGACTGTTGTTTAGGTTTGGTTTTGGGGTATTTTTTGCAAACAGCCCTGTCTGAACGAACCAATCATCAGGTGTTCTCAACCCTGTGGCAGAGGGTGGGAGGGGAGTGCAAGGAGCACTGCACACCCTGAGGAGACACTCTAGGGTTCTGGCCTGCCTGATTTTTCCCCCAAACAGGGAGGTTGTGTAGCTCATAAATCTGTGATTAAAGTATATCCGAGTTGATCTAGTCCCTACACTGCCATTTGACTAGGAACAGTGAGGTTGGAGCATGACCCAGAGCAGTTGCATGGACTTGTAATACTTGAGTAATAAACATGATGGGAAATGGCTGTTTAGAGATTAGCTCTTGTTCCATACTCATTGAAGCAGCGTCTCTTTAGGAATAGATCCTTTAAAATAGTTATTGAAGAGTAAGCTATATACTGTCCTGTTGCAGACTAAAGGAATGTCCTCGTTTGATTCAGACCTGCCCCATGTGACAAGCAAGGTGGAGACAGTCTTTCTCACTCCTGAAGAGAAGTGGGTAGCAGCAATGAATTTTAAAATGGATGCTATAAATGGCAAGCTAGAACTCCAAATGCTAGTAGTTGTAGCTGATCTGTTGCACACATTGGGTGATCTGAAATTCATGGCATAAGTGAAAGAAAATTAAGAAGGCTGAATGAAGCAAGAGGAGGATACAAAACCTGTTCCTAACTTGAGTCTATTGATCTGGATGCTAATGAAAGTTAAAACCGTTTTAAAAATACTACCCTCATCAAAGATATTGGAGATGACATTTTTGGCTTTGTAGTTAGATGGGGAAACAACTGTAACTGTGTACTGCTTTTAGCAAATACTGATTTCCTGCTTTCTTACCTTGTAAAAAACCAAAATGCTTCTTCACAGTGTTCAGTGAACGGTCAGTCACTTGAGCAAAGTGAGAGAATATCAATCTTATTGCAAAATATTAACATCTCAGTGAGGAACTGAGCCCCTATAGTCGTGTAAATCCCAGGTAGGGAGCAGTTCTGTAACACTTTCTTCCTTACTTCCTAATAGGGAATAAAATACATGCATCCTGTAAAGAGTTTCTATGGAGCTGGATTGTTTTAATTGAATTTTTGTAATTTGTACTTTATCCTTATTCATGTGAGAGTATGTGGAGCTGACAATGAATAAAGTTTGCTCTGTGCAAAGTTTACAGGGTTCATGCAGTGGGACTTGGTAATCGGAAGCAGCCCTGGATGAATTGTGGTCTTATGTACAGTTGTGAAGGCAGGGCAAGGAGTCTATTTCTTTTGGGTTTGTCCAGGACAAACTCACCTTTAAAATTAAAAGAAAAAAAGGAAAAAGTCTGTTCACTTGTGAATGTCACATTAGTCTTCTAAAAATAGTGCAGATTGATTTTTGGTTTAATTAATTCAGTATTTCAAATACATGTTCTTTTTTCTCTCAAGGACATCCAACTATATTAGAGACTTCTGCTAAATAAACAAGGGGCTTTTCAAATTTTTCATAATGTGGAGTGGAGTGGTCTATTACTAAGCTTTTTTCCTTCTGATGTAATACCTGGTCTGCCTTTAGGGCTCCAGTGTAGAGTGGAAGGTTGGATTCTCCTGTTTGCTCATGTTCTCCTATTTCTGTGTTGTACTCCTTACTGGAAAGGCTTCGTCCAAAATGGATGAGAAGGGAAATTGTTCACAACATGAAGCAAAGAACAAGAGGTGTGAAGATATGTAAACATCTGACAGAATACTTCTTCATTTTGATTGCTGTATACTAAATTAAGGCTTCTCACACTTCGAACATGAGCTATCCGTATCTAGTTTGTATTTTCTAGGAAGTCTTTCCATATAGAGCCTCTGTTGTAGCGGCCAAATATGAAGGAGCTCATGGAGCTCTTTGGCACTGCAAGTTTATAATCTACCAAGCAAGCTCCTAGGGTTATATTTCAAAATACATGAGTAGTAGGACATACGTGCTTTCTTACTAAAATGCTAAGGATGTATATTTCTTAATGATCAAGAGACTGTGTGCAGAGTTTCAAGAATAAAGTTAGTTGTGTAGGTCCTGAATAGAGGTTTGGAACTTTTTGTGCTAGAGATGAGACCAATCTTATGGAGGACTAGCACAGTTTGGAGAATGTGACCTGTCTCTTATAACCAGCTAAGACACTTGAGATATTTTGCAGTGTTATGTTGAGTCAGAAATTGTCTAAAAAATCTTTTCACATAACAAGATACATTTCTGTTCATCAGGTGTGTTTTATTTATTGGCCCAAGATAAACTACCTTTATGCACAATTTTCATTATAAAGACATCAAAACTAAGTCTTACTGTAAGAACATTGCATTTTATAATGCTCAGTGTGATTTTTGCAAAGGATTAATTAGCAACTGTTAATATGACATAACTATTATGGTCTTCAAATTGGAATTTAAATTAATAATGATATATTTTTTAATATTAATCACAAGTACATATCTATACCGGTTTATGCATCATTAAAGTTATAAGAAATACTTGTGTGGAAATATTTCTCCTTAAATACGGTACACTAAATACTTTCTCTTTCCTATTTCTGAGACTTTAGTACAACAGAAAATACTGAGAAAGTATTTTTTGTAAATAAACCTCTCTGTAAGCAGAATCATCTGCTGCACTTCAAGTGTTTATGCACCTCCTTTTATCACACACTGTTTATCCCTTCTTTGAATTAGCAAATTGCTGCAGGATAGGAATATAGTGAGTGTGTATGTAGGAGCAGCCGTCGCACTGTCAGCTTCCAGCCTTGGTTACCTTCTGGTAATTTGTGTTCAATACTATTTTCTAACGTGCTGTGGAAGAAGTCAAGCACCAGCATAATTAAAGATTGGATCATAATGCAAATGCATGCAAAATTGCCACTTAACAATGCCTGTATAAAATTCAGTATTTATTACAACTTGGTATTGCTTTGACATAATTTTAATTTTTGTTTGCTTTATGTATTTTTACTGCTTTTGAACTTACTTGTTTTCATTTCAGTTTCCATTTCTTTTAGTTGTCAGAAAAGGGTAAACTGGCTGTTAGAATTCTTTTTTCATAATATTTTCCAATTATAATTTTTTTTAGGTCCTTGCTAAAAATATAGTATTGAATCTGCAAAGGTAATACATCCCTATTTTAATGCTATTATAAGCATTTAAAGGGGATCATTACAGTAAAGCTGACAAAGCCTTTTGTCAGATGTATTTTTATGTCATATTGTGTCATATTCTTTGAAATACCGATATCTTTAATAGGGTTTTTTCCTTTTAAAGCAGAAAGTGAGGGAAAACAGAAAAGAGCTAAACATATTTGCGGAAGTTTCCTCATTGAAAGGCTCCTTATAGCTCTTAAAAAAAAAAAACAGCTGGGAGGGCAGGGAAGGCATGACAGGAGAATAAACCCCACATGTGAAGTCTTGATATGCTAACCCTGTCTTATTTTTCTTGCAGGAAATCCTGGCTGAGTAAAGTTGGAAGCCCAAGCTCTCGTATAGATCGAACAAGTTTTTCCAATGAAAAGGAGATTTCCAAGCTTGACTTCTCAGGATTTAGCACTAGATACTAATAGAAGAAAACATCACTAAGCACAAAACTATCTGCTGCATGATATTTTCTGTGCCTCCATAAAATGTCACAAAAGCATTTGGATGTTTTATGTTCTAGAGATAAATAGAAATGGTCCCTGTTCACATGAAATAAAAACTCTTAGTTGCTGTATTAGACATTTTACACCATGAGTGTCAACAGCTAGTATTGAAAATGCCAGTATCTAATTTATTGCATCTTGAAAGCTAGATAAATGGTTAAAAATGTCGGTGATTATTTGTGTGTGATGAGATCTGTTATATATAACCAGATGGAACCTAATCTCTACACTGTGATTCTTCATATATTTAGATACAAAATAATAAACTTATGTTTTACTGTTTGTATTTTCACCAAAAATACTGAACTACAGAACTGGAACACAGAGATCTGTTGTAACAGCTCTGCATTTATGAATTATGTTATTTGTGATAATTAGCTATGATATAGTGGCATTTATAGTGGCAAATTTAAAATAAATTTATGTTTCCTCAAACTAAAGTTATCTAACCAACTCTGGTTTAAAATTCTCTATAAAAATGCAGATAAGTCTTGGAACAAGATGATGAAATGTGTGGCTTCTCACCCCTGTTCCCTTGTCTACCTACTGCTTACATCCATACTGACTAAAAGGATGTTTTGGTCTTTTTGCTTTTTTGATGTTCTTTCTGAAATTGAAGATCTCAGTTATTTTCCTTATGGATGTGTGTTTGCTCCTTAGTTAAGAATGTATGTTGGAACCTGATTCAACATAATGCACCTACACGCATCATATCAAGTACATGAAAGGTCCTGGGAAACTTGAGTTACGTGCTCACAATAAACATTGGATAAGTCTTTACGGTATTTGATCTAATGCTCGTATATAGTGCTCTTTTCACAGGCACCAAGGAATCTGTCAGGGTTGGAACAGACCTATATCCTCAATTCTAAAGTACTCCGGTGTCAGGATGAGTACTTACTGGAAGACTTTGCTTAGATCTCTGATACATCCAAGCGGGCACCTGTGTGATCTGGCAGTACTCTCTGGGTGACTCGAGATTGCTGCTGCCGTGCTGCGGGGGAGGCTCAGGCAGTAACTCCCCGTCAGAGGTGTGTAGTGCATAAAGAGCAGTAACGTGGTCACAGGCTCTGGGGTTGGCTCCAAGCACAGGCAGAGCCTGCCGGTGTCTGCCTGGGCTGTATCCTCTAAGATACACCTCATGAGGACCCTTTCGGTGGTATTGCCACGGGCTGGTCTGTACCTCTTCTAAGGGTAGATAGCGTCAATTTAGGCAGCATTTGTGGTTTTGGTTTTTTTTTTTATTTCAGGAAAAGGTGTTTCATAATTTAAGCATTATGTTTTTCATCTGTGCCAAGCGAGGTATGCATAGAAGGGTATTTCTGCTGATATGTTTTTATTTTATAGGTATTTTATTTAATAGATTTATTTTCACTGGGCCTTTGTGTATTAAGCAGTAAAATCTCCTTTCTAGAATTTGCAGGAGTTATTTATAAGTTGTTGTAGTTCAAACCACACTTGACTTCTGTGTTTATACACAAGCATCCTTTGTTGAAGTCATTGTCAATAACTCTTGTTCAACTCAAATGGTAAATGGCAAAGTTCAAGTGTAGCGGTAGTTCAATAGCTGTTACATCCTCTCGGAAAATTGTATCCTGCCGAACACAAGTAGTTTACATTTCCCTGGAAGCTACCTGGCAGAAGATAGCCCCTCAGTCAAAGGCATATTCATCCAAGTTCCTTTGCTTGTATTTTGAGCAACAATGATAGAGGAAGGCAGGAAACGAATGGAACATGAGACACACAGGAAGAAGAGCCCAAGATGAAATTGTTGTTTGGATGTGTTGGCATGGGTGGAGCTGGGTGTTCACAAGGACTCAGTCATTTTACCCTGACTCCACTAACAATGCAAGGCTTAAGGAGGGGAAGCAGCCATTTAAAATACTCTCTTCTTGGGAGAGAAAATGCGCAGGTAGAGAAATCTGAGAAAGTGGAAAGATGAAGAAACCTCTATATAGCTCTTTCTCACATATTGAAAACAAAAAAAAATATTTGAAGTCTTGATGTGAACACTACACCAAGGATTTTAGAATGCTTTTCCTAACCAAAAAGTATTTTGTCAGGAGTTATTTCTAATATGGTATAAAGCAAATCTAATTCCTGTGATCTGTGGCCTGTACACTGTAGGCCAGATCTCTTGTTGAGTCTGTCACAAAGGCTCAAAAGCAGCAAAAAAGCAGAGGCTGAGTGCTATTGCACAAATATAGAAAAAACCTATCTGAAAAGGTTGCTTCTGGAATACCTCATAACCTTCCTCTTTGTTTGTGAGTCAGCAATACTGATGTTTTCTATTTTCAACATCCACTTTCCTCACATCGGTGATAGGACAAGAGGCAAAAAAATAAATGCAAGTTGTCCACTGAGTTTAGCTCTGAGTGGTTTTGACATTCAAAACTAAAATAGATACACTTTGCGTTGTACCATAATGTATTTACATTTTCTAACAGGGCTAAATAAATTGCATATAGTATGCTTTGCATGCTTAGAGAAGTTAAGATTTTGCTGAGCAAATAAGCATTACTTGTGTCTTGATGTTTCCCAGAAACCCTGGGTAGGGTTTTAAGAGGAAAAGGGTATAAATATCACATTCCACACCTTCAAAGTTTTGGGAAGTCTTGTAGCCAGTTGTACTTCTGGAGTGTCCCCATGCAGAGATGTCCCAGGTGAATGGCATTCCAAGGGGCAAAGGAACCTCTTCCCTTACATTTCCTCCTTCTGGCTGAAGGTGGAGGCCCAAGATGGTGATAAGAGTAATAATATATAACATAGAAAAAAATGTATGTCCCTGTGAATTTAGGGCTTACTGAGGCCAAAAGTCCATCAAGCTGAGAAATTAATGACTTACTGAGTGCTGTTGGCATCCTGATACGTGGCCACGAGGAAATGCCTTTACAGACATTTTAGGCTCTTTTTATGTTGCATTGAAATCAAATTTTAATGCATCCTATTTGTTCTTAACTGTTGTTGCATAGTCCTGTTTTATTCATGTGAATACCTGCAGTAGAGTTAGGATCCTGTATTTGTCGGGGTATATAGCTGGCTTGAGAAGTAACTTGTTTTATGCACGGGGAAATGTTTGATTTGCATGAAGTGGCACCTGCCTTATTTGTGTGTAAATACAAGCTCCTAGGACTCTCGCCCAGGCGATCATCAGCAAAATGCAAGTAATCCTGTATCTTCTTGGGAATATGCTGCACACAAAATGGAGGCTTGCACTGACTGCAAGAAAGAGAATAGACTGAAGTTTGTAAGTAGCTTACATGAGATGGTGTTGTCAAAAAACATGTTGAAAAAAAGCCGTCTAGAAGACAGGGTGTCATTGTTGCTCTCCTGAAAAGGCTGTTATAAGTGAAAGGATACCACTTTGTTTTGTGTAACTTGAGTGACTTTTTCCAAGACAGATATCCAAAGACTGTTCAAAGTAACTTCTGTTCTCTGTCTGAAAGGTCCCTCAGATGGAGGCAGGATGCAGTCCTGCCGTTGGAGCAGGTCAAAGCTTGATGGTGAGCCTGTGGCACTGCAAGAGATAGCGGTAACTTCTGTCTGCCAGCTTCCTGGGTAGGCAAGTGAGGCTGGCCTGTGTGCTGGTGAGTTCAGGGGTTCTGAAGCTGGATGAAGAGCTTGTGAGAGGGATTGGATGAGGCTGGGCAAGACGCTTTCCCATTTGGGGAGATTTGAGCCCTCTGTAGAATTTGGTTGCTTGGAAATATTTTTCTATGCTGCAAGTCCCATTGCTGTGCTACTGCAACTAATGAAGTATTGTCTTGCTCTGCCTGCGTTAATCTTCTTCTTTTATTTAGTCCTTAGATTCTGTTAAAGTATCGTGAGTCCAAAACCATCCAGTTTGTGGAGATAGAGCGTATACAGAACGTCTAAAGCAGTATCTCTAGGTTTAATGAAAACATCATTGATTTTTGAGGATCCAAATAATTCTGATAAGATAGAAAACAAGAGGCAAGTATGTATGCTACATACTAATTTCACTCAGTTATAATTGTGGATATCCTTTATTTTTATTTTTACTTATTTTGTAAAAATGCAGTGCAGCAAGAACAAATGATGTATAGACCGGCTCCGTTCTGGCTGTAAATGAAAATGGTTTCTGCCTGTCTAAAAAGGGTTGAGACTTCTGAAAGTTCCTTCCCACTATTTCCAAGTTATTTGTGAATTTTGGGCAATGCTGACTTTCTTGAGAAAACTTTGTGCCTGACTTGTATTCTACTGTAATTTAAGAAAGTTCACATCATTAAACCTTAAGACCAGATGTGTTAATTAAAATCGGAGCTTAACTCCTAAATGACCAGGCAATTAAAAAAATGTATGAGTTTGTTTATATTTAATTAAAAAATAAAAAAAATAAATCTTCCCTAGACAGCGAACAGAATAAGAACATTCTGCCTCATTGGGAATGATGTAATCTTTTGTTATGCTATTTACTCTCAATACTTACGATGTTGTAATGCACCATAGGAACGGTCTGCTATACCTACTCATTCTTGAGCCTTCATACAGAGAAAAGCATGGTGGTGTTTTCTGCCATACTTTCTCTTACGTGACACCAATCTGTCGCTTTGTATTTTCTTAATATCCTCTGGAGCTGCCTTTCTTGGCTTGTTTTCTTTTTAGAAAACTGTGTGCATGTTTGCTGCTGGAATCCTCTTACTAGGCAGAATGAACTGGATTAGTCAGAGAGCTTACTGATTAATGCATAGCTACATAATACTACCCACTGGAGGTACTCTGATTTGAAGGGGACACTGTAATGAAAGAGGAGAGGAAAAACTGGAGTGTGCTTTAATTTTTTTAAAAGTCTGTTTATACAATGTCACTACTGTAAATTGGAATTTCTACAGTATTGGTCATTCTTCAGTGCTCCTCAGAGTATCTTGTGTAGTGGGTATAAGTGTTGGTATTAAAGAGTCAGAAGTTATTTCTGCATCAAAACCGAAACACATTGCACGATTTAAATAACTGTGCTTGCCCCAGTTTATTTGATTTTAATACTGACATAATGCTGAACATTGAAATGCTGAATTGGAAGAACAAAAAAGGAGCGACCTCAGGGCTGTAGAAATGCATTGAAAAGTTTTACTAGTCAAAATTCAAGAATGGTTTAAGTAATTATGAGGATACGAGTTGTCTTCCACAATTCGGTGATCTTACTTTAATAGTTAATATACATAAAAATCTTTTCCAATTAATCAGTTCATAAATCAGTTGTGAAATGTAATTGCCTTTATATTAGAAGGTAGCAGCATGAAGAATTAAACTCTAAACAGCATTAGTGGAGGAGTGTGAGAAGTTTGGCCCAATATCATCAGAGATCTGATGTTTGAAAAGGCACTGTGGTCTCTCTTGTAACTGTGCAAATAGCTTCTTGTTGTTAACTGAAGCCTGCGAGTCCTCTGTTTAGGAAAGCATTTGAGTTGTTCCTGAATGTGACAGTAGGACAACACCACGCTTTCTGAAGATGGTTTTCACAGTAGAAACTTACAGATGTGCCCGACCAGCTAGAGACACAGATCTGTTTGCAATGCTAAAGGCTTTAAGCCATGTTTTTGATTCACAGACATTTGATCAGTGTCAAGAAGTAAATTTTATGCATCATACACTGTTGTTTATTCCAAAAAAAAAAAAAGCCTTTAGGCTTTTAGAGACCAATTCTCTTCTGGATCTGACATCCACAGTACACTGAACCCAGGCTGAATCTCTAGGTTTCTCCATCGGCTGAAAGGTAGCCCGGCATTCACTTCTACTTCACAGGGAGATAACAAAATAAACTATGGAGAGATACAAGTTCTGTCCTCGAAGGCACTAACATGTTCCATTGGAATGCTGCCATGGACTTCAGTGAGAACAGTAATTGGTCACGCAACCGGAGGAACACGACCAAGCAAGGAAATGCAGTATTAATGGGACAGTGATTGGAACGTGGTAGATAGGATAAAGACACGAAGTCACTTTCTTGGTACTGGCTTTGTTTTTTTCTACTTAAAGAAGCGTCACTGTGGCTTTAGGAACGTTATAAAAGCCTGAACTTTCTTGCATGAAGTTCATCACTTGAAAACACCAGATACTGTGCTATCCCAAGTAAACAAGCAGCAACTAATTTGTAGTGGTTGAGTTGTTCTGCAAAGAGTGGGAGCAGACGTAATTGCGTAGATACAACTGTGGGAGGCATTAATAGTCATAACGTTACAATTGCAGCTGAGGCATAGAGGTGGTAAATAGAGGAGGAAGAGTGCAGAAACTGAACTTCTGAAAAAGCTCCACATGCAGAAATTTCCCCGGGGTCGTTTGGCGCTGCAGTTGATGGCATCACTGGAAACTAGGTGGTGAGCAGCATGAACAGAAAAGGGCTACCTGGGGAAGAGGGTCTCAGTAGAAGAGGTCCTAGCTTGAAGGAGTTCACGGTCTTGAGAAGGCATTCAGGAGCAAAACTCAGGAGATAAGTTTGGAGCATGAAAAGAGATCAAAATAATATATCAATGGTTAAAAGAATCACCTGTTTAGATGGCAGCAACTTGGTGCTCTCTGCAGGTCACAGCTGGAGACATTTGAGACTTAATGTGAGTCTTGTAAAACTGTTGCTGATGCTTTGTATTTTTTCCCTGTTTAAAAACAACTAGCTTCATAAAATTTCTGTGACATACTCTGCTGAGCTGTACAGCTCGTGTACTGCCGAGCAGCTTAGCTCAATTAGGGGGAGCAATCTTAGTACCAGGTAGGAAAATACACATGAATTGTGATGTGTATCTCCAGACAGGGGGCTATAAGAGTAACATCTCTTATCAGAAATGACGATGTCTGCAGTCAGGAAATAGGCAGACAAAAAATTTGCACACCGAGTTAAAACTAATTAATGACCCACTATATAACTCAGAGAGAAAAAAAACTGTTCGGTTATCTAAGTTTGCTGACACTTTCAAAACAAAATGATGACTAAATAGTAATGTGTCCTCCAAAGAATGAGTGATATACCAAGATGAATAGGATTTAGGCACTATTTATCACAGTTAAGCCATAGCCTGAATACCATAATGCTGATTACTTGAATTCATTATGCAGACAGTATAATCTCACAGTCAGTAATGTGCCTGTGAGAAGGAAGAAACTATTTCTATCATTTTAAACTGAATTGTAGGCACAGAGTCATTGATGGGATTGTGCTTTCTCTTAAGATGTGATACTAACATTTGTAACAACACTTTTGTCTGAAGCAAATCCATTAAACCCACTGAATTCTTTACATTCTACTGTTTAAAGTATTCAGAAGAACTGAAATTCAGCACTGCTGATGAAGAACCCATTTTCTACCTTCGGTCTTTCAGTAATATGACATTTAACCTGGTCTGAAGCTGACATTTCTCAAACTTAAAATGCATTTTTTGATTCCTCTAGACTCTTAGCTCTTCAAGTTTGCTGGATGCAGATAAGCGTGCAGTGGTTTATGATAAATGTCTTCCCAAAGCTTTCCTGCCTAGAACCACCAGATGAAGAAGAATACTTAGTGCTTTTCAACTTCCAGTCCCAGAACTACTTTATCAAAGGTAGGAAGTGTGATCTGTTGGAAGTGTGATTTGCCAGCCGTGTGGAACTAAGGCACTGGAAGGTTAAAAGTTTTTTGATTTAGATAGTCATTTCAGCTTTAAAAAGGGATCTTTTCACCTTTACAACTCTTAAACTTTGGGAGTGAGGGTCACTCAGCACCAAGGCCCAAGTTAGGAGTAGAGCATAGTACGTTCATGTGCAGAAACTTGAGCGAACCATTGTATATTTGTACTTAATGTGTACAGAGGTATGTATGTCTCTGTACCTGTAAGATGGTGGTGATCGTGCATCATCTCTGTTTAAATAGCGCATAGGGGCACTTTAGGTTCTATTTATGCGACCAGTCTTTCTCCTGTAGAATAAATAATAGTTCATTTTTATGGTGTTAATACTCATGAGATTTTTGTGAGCAGAGTGTTACAGCTCTGCACACAACTATTTGTAGAAATTATCATGTGTGAAATAACAACTTTGTTCTGACTTAGCCATAAAATTTACTCTTTGGGCAGTAGGAAATGCTGCAATTCTGAGCTGCCCTTCTCTTCAGTGGAAGTTCTGTAATATTTTGGGAAGAAAAAGAAAAGAAAAAGAAGGGACAGAAATAGCGAGCCACAACTTCTGAAACTTTTGGCTTGGTCAAGCTACCTTTAAAATGCACACATATTCTGAATGAACTGACTTAATTGTTCTGAAAATACCGAGGTGACAGTTCTGCTTATGAGAAATGCTTACAGGTTTCCAGCCAGGCAAAAAGGGCAGATCTTAATGAAAAAGGCCTGCAGTGGTTATTTTGCTTCTTACATTATCTAATACTGATGTAAATCTGCAAAATGTTTTATGTGCACATGCCGAGTGGGTTGCAGTGACTGCTTTTAACCTTTCAGACAGTTTGTGATACGACTAAACACTCTGAACTATTCTAGTGTCTGGTGCAAAGCCTTGTTAATCATTTCAGTGTTGTATCTCCAAATGCAGCGTTGGGTTAAAGGGAATGTGCAACTCTGCTGTTGTACACCTAATGAGCCCCTTTTTGTCAGTACTGCAAAATTTCACCTTCTGTTTCTAGGTGATGTACTTTCCCTCCACCCCCAGCCCCAACCGGTTTCCTCTGAGTC
This sequence comes from Limosa lapponica baueri, assembly GCA_002844005.1. NCBI lineage: Eukaryota > Metazoa > Chordata > Aves > Charadriiformes > Scolopacidae > Limosa > Limosa lapponica. The sequence goes on along the minus strand of KZ505946.1, from coordinate 424,775 downwards.
ATGCACATACCTTCCTCTTTACCCTCTTAGCAAGTAATTAGTGAGAATGGGAAAACATAAAGCCCAGAAGCAAATCAGGTACCTATCCGGCAGCTCTGCTGACCAGCAGCTGTTTATCTCTGGGTAGCAATCTTCACTCACTGGTTGCTTTTTTAACTTTTTAGATAGTGTTCATGAAGCGTAGGGAATGAAATCACACGGGAAAGCTGACATATTTCTTTAATGTCCTCTCTCCTTTTTTCTCAAAGCCATGGCCAGAACTTATTTGCATTTTTTAAGAACTGTCAGTGGGGGAATGGAGACACTAAAAGCTGTAGTGGACATGACATAGCTGTGATAATTAACGTGATTTGATATGCTCAATGCAGATTTGCCTTGAAGCAAATCACCATAGAAATCCAACTTGCGTTTGGTCCCCGGGTAAAGGGCTGGATGGAGTGGTTTGCTTTGTAGCAAGCCTGCAGGGTAAGGCTTTATAGTGGCCTAAAGGAGAGGGTTTGCAGAACCAGGGCCATTTCGCTAAAAATGCCCCAAAGTTGTCAATTCTGAAGAACCTTAACACTAACGTATTATCTTTCCTGCCATCACTGCAAACTGAAAGAGGAAAAATGGATTTTTCTGTCTGCTGCTACTGCAATAAAGGAGGCATTAACTTCTGGAAACTAGGCGGCAGACTTAACCTTAGATGTTCATATTCACTAAAATAAACAGATGAGATGTCAGCTGTACATTATTTAGTACCAAAAAACTGATGCATCTAATAGAGAAGTAATGGAAAATACTCTGAATTTTAAAAACATGCTTTAATTCAGACAGTAAACAAAGTAACCACAAATCAAAGATCTGCAGCTATGAGAAAAATACTTCAGAGATTAAAAGTAACCAGTAAATTAATGCAATTGAAACAAGTATTCAAGATGAAAAAAAAATCTCCCTGCTAACTATTAGAAAAATAGGTGAAGTGATCTTTTAAAGCAAACCTCTTTACTGATGCTGCCACCCCTGGTATCAGTGTGTCTTTTGTCTCGATTAGTAGTGTAGTACTTGCTGCTCAATGATCACGGACTATGCTTCTGTATTTCACAGTGGTGTATTAGCCTTTTCACATTCACTCCGTATATCCTACCAATTTACTGCTTCACACTTTCCCACTTATTTATTTTTCCTCAAACATCTTTTTTTTTTCTTTTTTTTAATGTTTTGAACATCTGAGCTGTGATCCATCTGTCTGTTGGAGAGGTGTTTATTCTTAGTCCAAGATGGAATTTCAGACCTCTGTTTCTTAGTTACCATTTTCCTTCACCCAAGCCCTGTATATTTGGATGTATGATACTGACTACCTAAGTTTCAAGTGGAGCAACTTAAAAAATTGAAGCACCTTAAACAGTTCTAGGAGTCCTCTGAAGTATGTTGCTGAACTGCCTCTTGGCAGTAGCTGCAGCATGAAGTGCAAGGAATATATACAGGCTCGTCTACACTGAGCTGCTTCCATTCTTTTCCGTCCTTTGTTGCCCTAGATTAGGGTTGTCATATCCTACGTGCCTATTTCCAAGACACTCCCTTCTTGATAGTATTTTTTTTATTTTTAGTTCCCTCGAGTCTGAGGTCAGCTGCAGTTTTATAGTCTACTAACTCCCAGAAACCTTTGTAGCTCTCCTCTGTCCCTCTGGGATTTGCCTTTCCATTTTATTTCAGGCTTTCACCATTGATACAACGCCCTGTGTAATGCTAATCCAGGAACAGCCTTATATTTCCCCCCCTCCTCGTTCCTCTCCCCTAGCTGTTCCATTTTAGCTGATAGTGATCACTGATGGCTCCTGCTTGTGCTGTAGTTCCAGTGTCTCAGAAGTCCTGCCTCAACAGCCACACTCCGTTGGACACTTGGGGGTGATACTTCCTGACAGCGTAACACCACTGGGGATTGCATTACCCAGGCATACAGAACAGAGAAAGTGCCTAATAAAATAAACACACGAGTAAAAAAATACAAGCCAGAGGTAGAGCTAGGGCTGCACTTGTCAATTCCAATATACTCTTCCGCTTCAAAAACCCTTTCCTACATAGCTATATTTAATATAGTCTCTATCTTTACATTATCCTTCTGAAAGAAGGAAAATGCTAGTGCAGAGGAGCTTTGCCTGGGTCAGTATGTCTGACCCCCCTCACTGAGGGCACAATGTGTGCTGCATTTCTTGCAGGGGAAGGCTTTGGGGAATACACTCCAAATGGGGGCAAATTGTAATGGCAAATTGCAAATGGTTTGAATATCCAGTTCATAAGGAAAATGCTGACGTGCGTATCACCACGGCCAAACACATGCCACAACCATATGGGAAGATAAAAGGTAGCTCTGGACTAGCCTACTCTTCAAGGAGTGATTTGAAAAGTGTATTTTACATTGCTACAAATTAAGAAGGCAGGCTTTACATCCAATCAAAAGGAGTAAAACTGTCACTTGTTGATTAGAACTGTCTTCCTTGAATCCAAAAGCTTTTCCATAAAGCTTGTGACTTTTTTTTTT
>KZ505946.1:365790-378847 GCA_002844005.1 Limosa lapponica baueri | reverse complement strand
CTCATTTCCAAAAGCCTAAGTAGCCAGATAACACCAGGCATTTTGCAATGTAGACTAGTGGATTTCTCCCTGGCTCCCTGAAGTTCCATTTGTTTGTGTTCGTAATCAGAGAAGAGAGCTTTACCTGAGGTGAATGTCCACCTCTTCACTTGGACCATGCACCCATTTCACTGCTACTATTGCTAGCCTTGGAGCTCCAAATCCCCCAAACTAGATCCTCCTGAAAAGTAGGTGGACTTGAATTTCATGAGACTGAATTAAAAAGACAGGTGAACTTTTTATATTTGCCTTTCAGATTTTCAGCCTTCAGAGGTCTTGGATGCATTCTAAAACATTTTTCAACTGCTAAAAAAGAAAACAAACTTTTTCTTTGACGGGTAGAGCAGCATGGCCTGTAAAGAGATCTGATATTCTTACACAATCACTTAACTCCAGTAGCAGAGTCTTCATAAAAAATGTCAAATGTCTTAGAGTTTCTGTTAAAAATGTAAGTGCCAGCAACACAGCTGCTCTATCAGCGCCGTCAGGAGAAGATGGCTGTGTGATACAGTGCCTATAATCTGTATTGGCTGGAGCATGAGCCGGAGTTGACTGTGTGCACAGCAGCCTCTTCCCAGATCAATGTCCTCACCAGTAGAGACCTGCTCTTCTTCTTCTTTTTAATTAATGTAACTTCTCCCCTAGTTCCTCAGCTCTTGACCGAAAATGTGATGTTATAACTCTTTGAAATTAGACAACTGGAAAACTGAATTGTGATAATACATTCAAGAAATGGTATTTTGTTGGAAAGCATAACTGTGAGGCCTTACAAAGACCAGTTGCTTCCTGTTCATCTCCCGTAAACACCTGGGGGCACCCCTTGGGGCCAGGCTGCCGTGGGTGAGTAACGCAGGCGCAGCTGCCGATGCTGCGGCCAGAGCCCCTGGGTGGTACGACACAGGTCTCTCTCAGAAATGCTGTTATTTCCAAAACCACTTCATTTGGAGCAATGCCGAATTCCAGAGCCTTTGCAACCTCTTTCATTGCAGAGAGGAAGGGAATCATCCCTGAAGCTGGAATATTTTCATGTGTTTGCTGCGTGGGTCCCTGGGCTTGTGAAAGGGTGTGTTTGGACGGTGGCAGATTACCTCAGCTCCCAAATCGGCCTCTGCTTTGTCAGAAGAGGAGCTGTTGAACTCTACTGTGCAGTTTCTATATGTTGCTTCGTAACTGGCGTGCTCTGACTCTGCAGGCTCCCAGCTCTGCTGGGGGGTCCTGTGTGCGAGGGGCAAATCAAACTCACGCGGAAGCTGGTCTGTGCTGGGACCTTCCAGTGAGGCCAGCAGGGACCTGGCCTGCAGTGAGGGAGTTATGGCGTAGTGTATTTATTGGAAATGTGTGTTTTCAAGCAATCGCTGTCTGCCTACCTTTTAAAGCAAACTGTCTCCATTCCTGCCAGTCCTGACGGCTAGATAAAGGAGCTACAACGAGGAAAGAAATTGAGCCTTTTAATTTTTATTTTTTTTAAATTTTCAAGTTAAAAATAATTGTCTCTGAGATCTGATGGCAAGTAGCAAACAAACAGCCTTTCTGTAACTGTTATGAAAAATGTAGATTCCTTAAATACATGGCTCGTGGTGGGCACGGAGGCTCTTAAATATGGTGGTCTTATCTGTTGTCATTTTGTGCACAACTAAAATGTATTTGTCATACTTTTAATTTAGTTAATAGAGACTAAGAAATTTCTGAACACCAGCCATGAAATGGAAACTAAAGTTATCATTTTTGCCACTGACTTTTCTGAACTGTAGCAAAGACCTGATTGGGTGCTTTGTTGAAGTTTAGAGTGTAAAAATACATTGAATGACTATGCCTTTACTGTGAGAAGCAGATACGGATTATTACTAGGTACATTCCATAATGGAAAGTCCTAATTTTTAGGTGGATGTGGATCCGCCCTGAACATGTCTTTGTTTATTTGTAGGATTGTTTCCTGTTTTTTCTTATCACAAACTTTCAGCTGTGAGTTAAAATAAAGCAGCAGGCTATGACGTTGCAGCCTCTAGACTAAGGGATGTGAAGAGGCCTTTTCATCAACTTTTTGAAGAAGCTGGACAACTATCAGGGGTATATGGAGTCAGAGAAGACATCTACAGCCTCCTTCCATAACTCAATTGTTAGTTCAACTCCATTGAAGCAGAGAGAATAAGAGCAACAACAAACCTGGTGTATTTTACAGTGATTTTTAGCCTGGTTTCACATGGAATTACACATCTGTGCCCTCCTCTTCCCCTTCCTCTTTTGGAGCTGCTGGCCAAAGTCAACAACATTTGACTGAATGGGAGAATTTTCAATAATAATAAAGTTCTTACCAGTTTCCTAAAAACAGGAGGGCAGGGAAAGCGGAGTTGGATTTGAACATTTGCACTTTTGCCTCTAATAAATCTTTTGATCCTTTCATTCATTCCTCCTGCATAGGTTCTCTGAGGTTTTTTTCTAAGGATTTAGGAAGAATAAATGACATAGAATTCAGCTGTTCTGCTTGGAGATGAGAGGAACTCTTTATTTGCATTAACTTATCAACAGATGACTCTTTAGTTTGTGGGTGCCAAAAGTGAAGTGGATGAAGTGTATGTACATTTTTTTCTTTAAGGCCAGAAGGAACCACCATGGTTATCTAGTATGGTTTCCATGGCATAGGTCATCAAAGCTCAATGAGCAATTTCTTCAGCTAGCTAGAAGTTACTGTTGAAGCCACACAATTGCTTTCAGAAATGCATTTTATTCTGGTATTTGATAGAGAGTTCATGACATCTCAGTACATTCAAAGTGACCAGTTATGATAATTAGTTACTCACATAGGTGGAAAAATTTTCACTTTATTTGTGTTGAATTTATCTACTATTATCTTCAGCAAATGGATCTTGTATTTCCCTGATGGATTCAAGTCTGAAATGTATTCTGTATTCAGGGTGCAAAAACTCATCAGGTAATTTCTTGATAAATTAGAATGAATATCCTGATTTGATAAATGGCATGCTTTTTAGATCTAAAATAATTTTATATTTCTTTCTGATCCTTTCCATACATTCAACTTTTTATTTTTCTCAAGAGTAGCTCTCAAAAGCAGGTGTAGGATTCCAGCAGCATTCACCGTAATGACAGAAGTAATCTCATCCTTTTTCTCCTGGAAAACAAAGGAGAGGAGGAGAAGAAGTTGACCCAGATTCTTTCCTTGTCATAATGTCAAAGTCAGTTATGAAGATTTCTGAACACGTTCAGAATTTTACATTACTCTTATTTCTCTCTTCTACCTAAAGTTACAAGGAAAACACTGATGGGATAGATCAGCACATCTCCTTTGATTTCAGTGACCTTTATGTTAGTAGTGAGTTGGGCCTCCAGTGATAAAGTATTTAGGTCTATCTCAGGATAGAAAAGAGCATGAATATGATTTATAGAAAATCCTTCTGAATACAAAGATGAAGCAGATGCCACACTTTTCAGTGTGGTCCTTCTTGGAATGTGAAAAGCTTAGGCAGCCTCCTCCAGTCCTCTGACCCCAGGACGATCAATCAAAAAAACCCCAAATTTTAAAAAAACGTTGTGAGATAAAAAAGAAAAAGAGGAGTTTGTGCCCACCAGATCCTTTAAGGGAATGAGGACCAAAGTGATTTTTCAGGTGGGTTGCCTGTACATAAATGAGATGCCTCTGAAAGAATCCAAACTTTGTCAAAATCAGCACTTCATTACAAGCCATTGAAGCTGGTTTAAAGCTTCCTTTGAGAGCTGTTCACCGAGAGCCTGAGTCATTGTCTGCACACAGAATCACGGGGTGATTTATACAGGCAGGGAGTGGGGTGTTACTGAAGACCCTTAAACAAGATGGAAGTGCAATTTACATGTTGGGTACAATTAACTGCAAGTGTAATTGCAGCTGAAATCTTTTACCAGGCCTGAGGTGGTGGCAAATACACAGGTTTTAGTTATGCTGCTGTGATGTGTCTGTCTCTGTGGCCACTGCAATCGAATGATAGCCTTTTAAGAATGACAAATTCAACTGCCTTTAGGCAGTAATGTGGCCCCAGGTGTTCGCCGTGTTCCAGGCAATATGTAATGTCCTTGGCGTGTTCCTTTTGTGTGCTGCTTTCTCATAGCCAGCATAGAAAGAGACACCCATTTTAAAGTGAGTCCCTTGAAAACATGCTGAAACACTTCTCCCAAAGACCTTGCAACATGCACAGTGCTGATCCCGATGGAAGGGGCCAGCAGTGCCTTTCAGTGACCTGTGGAGCAATCACAGAGTCTGCAGCTTTGTAAGCCTCCAGCTCTTGCTGTTGGTTGATTAAATGACCCTTCCCTTGCACAGCTGCAGCACTGTCCTTGGCACCCTCTAAGCAGCCCTGGGTACCCGTTGCTATGTGGGCATGCTCTGCAGAATGCCGTGTACCTGTATGGATTCATCTGGACAAAGAAATTTGGAAAAATTTGTCATCTTTTTAAGAATGTATCTCAATATAGAGCTTGTTTCCATCTTAGCCTCTTAAGGAACAACTGTTCTGAGGAGGACACTGTCCAGGCTGCTTTCCCGTGTCAAGTAGTTAAAGGTTTTAAGTCAATAAATATCAGCTACTGTAGAAGTGGCAAAGCATGTAAGAAAAATGGGTTAAATGAGACCAGAACTCTAAGGGCGAACAGACCAGGATAGTGTCGAGCGCTGAAAGAGGAATAAATGCAGTATTGCCACGGCTACTGTTGTCAGACCCTCCTTGGCCTAGCAATGGTGAGAACTGCAAGCCATAGAAGATGCCAAAAGAGAGTCCCTGTTAGGTAAATAATTGTATTATCTCAGTTCGAGCTGTCCTTTACCATGGGACTGAATTTTGTTTGAGAGCTGAGGTCCGGATTGTAATGCAAACACTTACTCATTCACATTACATTTCTGGATTGTGTGGAGCATGTCAGAAAATGGCGTAGATTTGTGAGGCTGCTCTAGGGCAAAGTAGACAACAACGCAAAGCAGGCCTGGGAGGGTTACTTTAGGTATGGTTCCTAAAGTGATAATGCTTTGCCCTGGATCCACCCACTACATAAGTCTTCCTGGCAAAACCACTACCTGAGTCTTGTCTTTCTTTCCCTGTGCCCCCCCCCCGCCCTTTATTTTCTTCTTTTTTCTCTAGAAGTCCAGGAAGATGTGCATCCTAAAAGGGCTAACACTAAAATTAGAAGAGATACCACAGCTTGTATTTTAGTGTTTTAGGTTTACTGAGAACACACCATGGTCATACAGGACAGACAGCTAGTGTTGTGGGTTGGGTTGCTTCATTAGCTGAAGGACAATGCCTGGGCTTGAGAGACACCAGGGAGTAAAAGATTGATTTAGTTATTTTTACCCTCTATGCTTTTATTAATATGGCCTAGTCTGTCTCTAAGGATGCCGCTGCTGAAACAAGAAACTTGTTCTTTCCCAGCCTTCCTGCTGGGACTACTTACACGTGTATTAGTTACTGTCAGTGTATACTGTTAGAGTATCATGAGCATCTGGCTGGTGGGAAGTGTTCTATGGCCATAAAAAGTGCTGGCTAGAAGCAATACCTCTCTCCTGACTCTGCTAGATTGGAATCTGAAGAGTGAAAAGCTGTGAAAGATATTTCCCATCCCCAAACCTATTAGTTGCTTAGACCTAAATGTGACTTTTGGTAAAAGGGCTTTGCAAACAGAACACAAATACCAAATAGTTCTGTGATGTATATTTTTATTGTTGACTTGCACTGTGTTCATGAGAATAAAAAAAATGTAAGGCTTCTACTCAAGCAGAAGCAGAATATGCAAATATGCATGAACTTACCACTATTACCATTGGATGGTTTTCAATTTATTTTTTTTCCTTTTAGGTCCCTGTCAATATCTCATTCTAAAATGTAACAAAAAACAGCTAAAAATCACAAAAAAAAGATCACATTTTCATGTTTAATTCCTTTGTCGTTACATTTAACCCTTATTTTCCTTTCATGTTGTACATTACAAAAACGTGTCTGCTGTGTATATAGGTGTGTATTCTAAGTGAAAAGTGCACACTGAATTCTTCTACCTTGGAAAGATGTAGATCGCTTTCTTTGTTTTCACCATGGGCCTGATCCAAAGCTCAAGGAAAGAAACTGTCAAGAGGCATTAGTGCGGGCCCATGTGTCACAGACACTAGAATGACTTTCTGTGCATGGTGGGAACGTAGAATTTTCCATTCTATTATTTTCCTTTTTAAAAGGACATGCAGTGTGTACTGGGTTATTTTTTTAAATTATTTATACAACTGTATCCTGACAAGCTACAGCTTCCTCCAGTGTAAACATAGCTACTGGTTGTTTCTATAGTGTTTAGCTATGTTTGTAAGGTTGGGAAAGAACCATAAGATAGTGTGGCATATGCTTTTCAAAAAATCACCCCATTTATTTTCTCTAAAAACGTTTGGTCAGATTCTGATCTCAGTTACACCACTAAATCCGTGGAGCTGCCTCATATCCACCAGTGGGCCTGTGCTGAAAATAGTTCCCAGTAGCCTCTACACTGGGAGCAAGGCTGGGTGAGTACACGGTCTTGTATAGGGCTCTGCTAAGAAGGCTGTACTCTAGGTGTGTATGCACATGTTTAAAACCACTTCTGTCCAGCTCAGTATATTTTTCGGACATTCTTCTTATGTGAATTGCATAACTTACAGTTACTTGTACCATGAAATTTATTTTATGTAACCCATGGCTTTCGTTTTGTTCAACACTGTGCCTCAACCCTGGCTCTAACCATTCTTGTATCCTCAGAATCTCCTGAGTTAGATCCAAACATTGTGACTTTAGGCCATTGTCATAGCAATATGTATTTTGAATAGCCATATACATTTTTGAGTGAGTTCCAGGCCCTGGGGAATGAGTTCCATTCCCAGGGGAATGGTGCAAACACAAATCTTTACCACTCTGGTATATTTAATCTTGAAATTCTGGCATCAGGCTCTTGTCACATATTAAAGACCGTTTTTCTGTTCTGGGCTTCCATTTGCTAGAGATGATTGAACCACTGTAGTGCATTGATTTCTAAAGTGCTTTGTGATATCTTGAGCATGAATGCAGGCAAAATCAAATTCTGGTCTGTCAGGTGCTTAAAAAAAGTTCATCTTGTGCCTGAAAAAATCACTACGCTGTCACCTGGTTTTGTGCTGGCATTTTCCATGGGTAGCACAAAGGCTCTAAAAGTGCTTGGGGCATGGGAAAAACAATATAGGCAGTCTTTGATTTTATAGGGCATCTCCTTCCCGTCAGCTATCCCACTTTTCAAACTTTCCTAATAGCATTCTTTTTTTCCAAAATTAAAGCTTTTTATAAGAAAATGTATTGCCTGCAAAGTCAGAATCCTCTGGATTTTTTCATGAAATCCAAACCTCAGTTTTGCTGCAAAGAATCCCATGTGGGTTTGGGAACTGTTGCTTACCCAGGGCTAGAGCGCTACACGGTGTTTTCTAGATAAGTAAAAATGGGTGTGTTGAGTGTGTTTCTGTGGAGCTACTGCTCACAGGGTCAAAAAAATGGCACAGAACTCTTGATGTGCAGATGATTCAATCTGTCCTGACAGGCTAGTGGGGGATTTTCCATCAGCCAGTGTTACTACGGCCTGTCACAATTTGCTTGGCTATGTAAAATATACATTAACATTTTTCCACTAATGTCAACAGCTTATAACAATAATCTAGATAAAAAGTCATAACCTTTGAAGATAAGGTGAATACTCAGTTAACTGGAAATACAGCTGTAGTCCAGGAGACAGGATTCCTGGAGAGGAAGTATGCAAGAAGCATCACCTGCTGTGTAAGTTTTGCTGTTTTTTCTGATTTTATTTTTGTTTCTAGAGGATAAATGTATTAAACAAGAGCCTTCTAATTTGTTCTGGGCTTTGGCAGTTTTAGTACTATCATACACCCTGAAAGACAGGAATAAAGCATTGTGACCTCTGGCTAATTATAATAAAGATGAAAATTGAGAGCAAGAGCCAAGGAAACTGGCCCACAATTAAGATTTAATTATGCAATTCAACATTCCCCTCAGCCATCCACTAATTCTACTTTGTGATGAAATTTCTCACAGATGGCTTGGATCCTATAGGCATGGATGAACTGTTAATATCAGAATATTAGCAGATTTTTAAAACTTCTTCCTATCTTAGCTACCGTGCTAATGAGGCAGCAATCTTCCCTCAAACTCTACGGGCAGAGTTTGTAACAGTTGGACACATTTACTCTCCTGCAAAGGAAGTAATGAAAATGGTTAAGTAAATGTTGCTAGGTACAGTCTTGGAGAAAGAAGATTTCCCTTTGTATCCCTTCTGCAAAGGACTAAATAGTGCTTTTGACTTTTTTTTTCCTTGCATGGGAGTAAGCTTCAAGAAGCTTTAAAAACAGTGATAGGGGGAAGTGAAGTTTTGCAGAAAACTGCTGCTCTAGAATAGGGAGCAAGAATGTATGAAAAAGCAGATCTGCTACTTCGGATATAATGCAAGTCACTATTTATAGGATGATCAGTAAAGCTAGCTTCAGGCTTCATTTATAAATAGATGAGCATACGTTTCCCTTCTGTGCCAGAATTCTCCAAACTGCAGTTTCTGATGAACATCGCTGGTGGTTCGTGGACGTGTGGCTAGGCATTGGTAGGGTGCTGATAAAATCGTATTCAACAATAGATTCACCTTCCTAGTTAGCAAATGCTGCATGTACAATATATCTAATCCCATTTCGAGAGGGAACGTGGGTTCTGTTTGCCTGCACGCAGAAAAAACGCTGATGACACTTTTGAAAACGAGATGGGGCTTCTAAGACACTCAAGAACTTTTGACTGCAATTTGAAAGTCAAACTTCATGAAAGGATGGCTTACTGTGTGGAAATTTGAAGAAATCCCACAATCCATGCCATAAGCTAGACAGAGACTGATAGAGTTACACTTAAACTCATTATTCTTGGTCTTCATTGCTGAAAGTTCATAATTAACAAGGCAAATGTTTTAGGCCAGGACATTTTTAGAATAAGCAATCTTTCATGGAAGCAGGTGAGAGATCTCTGCCAAATGAAGAAAGGGGAATCTTCTTAAAGCTTCCCACAGAATTAAAAGTTTACAACTTGCACTTGCAAACCTGCACCTGAGTAACAGCCCTGGTGTGGTGTGTGTGCAGGATGTGACACGAAAGTTATGTGCGTAGGAGGTAGCAGCTTCAAGCTGAAGCTTTGAACATTAAAGCAACCTATTTCTTCTGGTAAATAATTCTTGTTAATATGCTGCTATAAGAATAATTTCATCCATCTATACGGTACCAGCATTAAGGCAGCGAGAGCAGATGACTACACCTGGATGAGGTTCCATTGATGTCAGACATGTCCTTCTACAGGCAAGCATGGTCTGCCTGCGTGGAAATGAACAAGGAATCACAGGAATCTCAACAATTAAAATCGAACATTATCTTAGCAAGATAATCACCACTGAAAGCATTTAAAATGCTTTAGCTTTTCTAACTTGTTTATGCTGATGGATTTTTGGAGTATGTGCTGATGTCTTAATCTGACCTTTACCCAGGTTCAGTTTCTATAGGAAAAGTAAGCATATTGTCAGAAAAGTGGATAAAATCCGGGAGAGGAGCTAAGAATGTAACTTTTTTTTTTTCCTTTTTGTGCTTCGCTTGGCAAAGATGACTAAATTAGGTACTCTGAAGTTCCCTTCTGCCTCTCTCCTGTATCTGCCCTAGAGATCCTTATTTTCTGCCACATTACTAGGAGAGGCTACTTTGCTGTTTGTTTCTTCACCCGTTTTTGTCTTTCCATGTCTGTATTTCTTTGTGTTACTTGTGGGTTGTTTTTTTTAAATTACAAAATCTGAATTTGGGTGTAAAAGTACTTTGTTGTCCCACCAAGTAATGGGCTAGCTGTTCCAGTATGACCTATCCAAACACGCATTACAACTTCGTGTTTTGTCATATTACACAGACTGGCTAATGTGTATTTGTCTAATGCATCTAGAGGAAATAGAGGAGTAAATTTACAGTTAAACACCAGAAAAGAGAAAAGAGAATAACATTTGGCAACAAGAGCTTTTTAAAGAGAATCATGCATATTTTCCTAGGACACATAAATGCTGAGGCTTTTGGTCAGCTTACCCTCCCCAATTCTCTTTCAGTACACGTGAGGAAACCTTACTGCGTTAGCACCTCTGATGCATGGGACTCATCCTCGAACTGCTGCACCACCAAGGATGTTTTGAACGGGCAAGAAAATTCCACCTGCCCACCTGTTCCTTACGAAATGTCAGGCTTCTTCAGGGAACGCTTAGTTACGTGCGTCTCCAACTTGTATGTGCAACCTGCGAGCGAGAGAGGTTTGCTAGCTGCGTGCTGGCAGCAGGGAAGCCTCGGGAGTGCACAGCTCAGCGTGTGACACGACTGCTACCCTACTTTCCAGGGTGGTTTTGTGCAGCTGCCCTTGGGCCTCTGCTGCTGCAGCTGAGCTATTTATTGGTGTGTGAGCTAGTTGGGGTAAACCTACTTTGTGTCTGTCTGCACAGCTTCAGGCATACCTTTGACTGCAGTTGTAGACATTCTCTGTGATAGGGTTTCTTCCATACGGAGCCTGCAGGACATACAACTAGGTCCCAAGACACTTATTTTATTTTTTAATGTACTGACTTGAACACAATGGAAATGTCTGCAAGGGATGTTGTGGTACGCTGGCCCTGTGCCTCTACCAGTTCTTGCTAATGCTTCCTGTCCCTCCACAGAGCTGCAGGCCCAGCACCAGGACTCCTGCCAGGACTCCTCCCGGACACTGAAGATTGCTGTGATGTTGGCGCGGAGAACAGGAAGGCCATCTTTTCTTCACACTGTCAGCATTTCCACTGCTGACTCTGGTGGCGTGGGAAGGAGACAGCAACTGGCTAAGGCCAAGGGAAAGGCTTTTGTAAGTGCCCTATGTTTTAGTCATTTTCCGGGGTTTGGTATGTTGTACAGATGGAGAAGCTCATGGGAGGTTAATAGAAAGAAATAGGGCTTTTTCAGCAGGAGAGTATTCCTTGACCTCTGATATGCCACCCGAGAGCAGAGCTGCTAAGAGTCTCCACGTTCCTGCTGTCTGTTTCTTTCTGGACCAGTAGAGATCCTGCCTGTGTCATGCGTGCCCTTCTTGCCCTACGTTAGGTTACTTGGAAGCACTGTGCATGGAGATACCCTGGAAGTATGTTTGTTTCCTGATGCAGAATTCTGGGGTTGTCAGCTTCACGGGCTGCTTGTAGAGAGAAGGGGAACCAGGGAGTGAGGATCTAACAGGTTTCTGTTTGCAATGACTGTTGTGAAACAGAAATGCGCTTGTAAATAGATCACAGGGAATGCGTTGCTACAAGCTGTTATTGAAGGTAAGGGTGTAGCACAGAGCTGGGTGTTCCCAAGATGAGAAGAAATAGAGTTCTGTGAAGAAGAAATGTTTGTGATAGAGAAGCTGTCGTGCTTCCAGACAAGCTGTGCACATAGTGAGGAAGCTAAGAATTTTTCCTTTAGGCAGATCGTTGTCCATCTTTGATTTTCCTCTCAAGATCTTGGCCAAATCTGCTACGAGACAAAGTGCTAGTCTAGATTTGTGCCTTTGAGCCTCGCTGTGTGTTTAGGCATTACAGGTGGAGGAAAGGTGTGTGTGGTGGGAGGAACGTGTCTCCCATCTCAGCCATCCTGTGAACCTGTGTAACTGGAACTTTCTGATAACATGGTGCTTTTTCAGTTTAATGGTATAGCTAGGAACTTTTTCATTGCAGTATTGATCTCTTTGTGTGCATTTCTGCATCTTTGTGTGCATCTTCTGTCTTTTTGGAAATTGCCACCATCCTTAAATAGAGTGTTTCTGGTTTTAGTATTGTCTTAACACTTGTGACTCTCAATATCTGATCTAGATCTGTAACTCTTGTTTCTGTTTAGAAATACCTTCTTGCAATTTCAGTTCACACAAAGATGACCGAAATGCCTTAGATCCTGAAAGGGTAAAACTCTACACTAAATGCTTTCATTTTGTTTTGAACAATGCATTGGGTTATTTAAATTATAATTTATTTTAAAATGATCTTTCAGAGATTTTGGAATGTGTTTACATCCTACGTAGTGTTTTCCTCTTGGTGAAGGTGCTAATATGCATATGGGTATATTTCTGCAGGATGAGGACCAGGCAATATTATTGAGCACAGTGGCTTAGTAGATTTTCAAAAGAAAAAAATATTAAATATTTTTTCAATTGTAAGAAATCCATGGCTGCATGGACAAAACGGATGAGAGAAAAAAAACCCCACAGCTCAGGCTCCCAAGCCAAAGCTGGCTACGAAGTAACAGGCAGAAGGGGAGTGACTTCCCCCAACATTGCTTTGCTGACCCTTTCCACTTGATTTAACAACAGTTTCTAATGTGGCCATTCATTCTCCTCCTTTCAGTTTGATTAAAGGAGTGGGAATGCGGCCACCAGGGTGAACAACCTGTTTGTCTAACTGGTTTACTTGCTGGTATTAGGAAGTGCCGGTATTTTAACTTGAAAGCCTTCCCACCTTAATTGTCACGAAGTTGTAGGATTTGGCTTTCTAACCCTGCGAGCTGAAGGTTTACGCTGTAAATACTAACAAATATGTGCAGTAATTTTTAAAATGAAAATGGCATCCTCTCTGTCAAACCTGGAGAAGATGCTGTTTTTAACCATCAGCGGCAAAACGTTTGTACCTACCTCATTCTTTACAAAGTGTGGGCTCTTTAAAAAGAAGAAAATGGCTATCAGTAACTGGGATAACTGGTTGGAGCTCACAATACCCCTGCTATTCTGGTTCTTGCTTCTTCAGGCATTCGTTCCTACCCAGTTATTTCCATGATAATCAATAGCCCACTCATCTTTGAGCTATGTGAATTAAGACAGAATCTTAAAAGACACTGGATGCTCTTGCTCATTGCCTTATATTACAATCTTTTTTTCCTGCCTGCTTGTTTGAGGGATATTAATAGTTGAGTGAAGGATGATTTTTTTTTCCTGGTGTTTCTTAA
>KZ505946.1:193155-357148 GCA_002844005.1 Limosa lapponica baueri | reverse complement strand
GAATTCAGTATCAGGCAGCAGTTTTTCCCAAGCCAGACCAGCAGACATCTTTGGGAGGTCTTTAATCTTCACTGTGGGATTCAGCACCCAGTAGTGTCACAGTCCCAAGTACATGGTAGAAGTCTTCTACAAGACATTGTGGGGACTTCTTACCATCCAGCAATAATCCGGATCTGCGTTTTTTTGTTTTTGTAAGTTACTTCCATTTGATCCTGAATTAATCCTATCATTCTGTTGATTGGTTTATTCTAGAATGGCATGAAGTATCTGCTTTTGATTCTTACTTTTACATGATAAAAGGGAGCCTTGTGTTTGTAAGGGGGAGAAAGCTGTCAATATATATTGTTTCTGCTGGCACAGTGAGCGCCGGCTGAGTGGGCAGGTCTGGAGCCTGGTTTACAATGGAGTTGATTTGTGCTTACTGCAGTCTGTAATGCGGAGTCGAAAACATGGTTTTGTGCAGTATGACCAAATGCTTATTTTTGCCACTCACAAAATCAATTTTGCTTAGTGCCTAGACACCACAAATACTCCAGCTAATTATAGCAAGTAGCTCCTCTGTTTTTTTGGCTTAGAGGGAAAAGGTGCTGCCTGCTGTATCTAAATTAAACTTAATGTAGGTAAATTTATTTCAACACCCACAGGTTTTAGTTTGGGCATCTAAGTTTGAAAGTGTTGGCTTTTGTCTGTGGGTAAAATAACTATGAGATTTTCCTCCCGAGGGCTTTCACAAATTTTTCTCTTAGTAAATAAATATTTAATTAAAGTGTTTAAGGGTGATCTATAGCCAGTCTCGGCCAAAGGAAAGCTTTGTACTGGTGGGTAGCTTGTGGCTCCAGTATTCTAGTGGCATGTACGTTTATAGCGACACTGGAATGCAGCATGAAGCTAATCATTCTAGTCTTTGCTTGGAGAAAGAAGTTTTTGCCTCTCACTAGCAAATTACTGGCCTCTGTGCTTTTGAAAGGGTACTTTGGGCCTAAATCTGCCTTATGGAAGTCTGTGGGCATTTTGATATTGGAGTTGCCCAGTAGAGCACCTTTTATTAGATGCTGTATCATGCGGGACTCTAGTGAGGAAGTCAGAAAAGGTAGTGATTTTATTTCCCATTCTGCCACTTACACTGTACAAAATATGAAAGCAAGGGAGTTGAGCAGCATACAATGGTTTTGGGTGCCTGAACTTTCAAAAAGTATGGGATCTGCATCTCTTGAAATTTGAATGGTCCTTTAGTCAGCCTGACTCAGAGATTAATAGTTTGGAAAAAAAATGGGCTTTAAATAACCATGCTGCAGTTCACCTTAAATTAACAGATAATCCTCATCATGTAGGGTCCGTATGTGGTAAAGATAGCCTATTATTTTAACATTTGCTTTACTTTTGTAACAAAATATTGTGACCTTTTTCTGCGCATAATACTACAAATAATTCTCTACAGTTTCATGATAGTCAAAGGTGAATGGATTAATTGCTAACTTTTTATTTTCATCCTTTTCTTTAGAGTAACAAATTCTTATTGTAATTTTAAATGCTTTTAGGAGGCCAGATCCTAAGCCTGAAAAGAATCTGGTTGACTTTGGTGGAGCTACACTGGTGTGCACCAGTTGAAAATCTGTATTGCAGTTTTCTAAGTTTTGATAAAACAAACACTGGAGTCTGTTGTATTTTATTCTCGTTGTTTTTTTGGCATCAGAGGAGCTTTTCCTGATTGTTTTTCTCATTTGAAGGCTGACTGTACTGAGTGACCTCTTGCTACTAAAGGGTGGGTCAGTTTATGTGGGAAAGTCTTAGTCAATGTGTCTGGGAGATAAGTGGGACTGCATCCCAACAAGCGTTGTGCATTAAATACTGGAATGTGCTGGGGATCTGCCAGGAGATTGGAAGCAGGACTATGTGACAAGCATGAATGCAGTCACACTGTCCCTAAAATAGTACTCTGGATAACAGGAGATCTGGAAAGTTATCACTTACCTAATTTTAGCACAAATTCTTTCCTAAAAATGGATTATTGACTAAGGGTTATGGGGAATTTTTTTTTTTTTTTGATAATATATTCTGTTTGCATCTTAAGAACATTTAGGTCCCTCTCAGGTTTTTAGCTGAAGGCAGGATAGGACTGCAGGTAAGAATGAAAAAGTTGTATTGAAACCAAGCAAGTGAAGCATAAACCCTGCACTCCCAACTTAGGGAAAGCTATATAGTCTTCACTGTTACCCGAATGAGAAATGAGATGGATTTTTGTCTTAGTGTAGGTTAGTAGTAGTGTCTTCAAATTTGTCTTGGACTGCCTGGAAGTATCAAGGCAGAGATAAATCAGTTCAGCAGCCTCAGACATGCCTGGACTGGTTGTTGGTGACGGGATTTTGGCACAAGACACTGGATGCAAGCAATAGGTATTTGGATATTAAAGTGAACAGCGGTTTACCACTGCAGACCGTATATGGTTTTCTTTAAGGGTAAAAATAAGTTTCGGCCCTGTGTCAAGTTTGTCAACAGAAGAATCTGATTGTGCAGCTTTAGTCATTGGCACAAGCCATTTAAACTTAAAACCTGTGATGCCTAAATTAGTTTCTTATGGAAAGAGGATGAGTTAGCTTCTAAATGGGATAGTGTGAGGAAAGTGCGGGGGCCGGGGTTGATCGCTTGGAGCAAGGTTGTAATATGCTGAGTCAGCAGTTGGTTGTGGTTAGCCCTGGTGCAAATCTACTGTAGGAAAGTATGAATTGAAGTAACTGCTCCCTGGATGCATGTTTGCATTGCTGCAGGGACCCAGGCAAGGAATGTGATAAAAGGAGAAATAAAAGTGGAAAGGTTAGGGAATAATGAGATTCAGAATAAAAAGTCTGGACTACTGTAAGTCATGACCTTTTAGTGCATGCAGATTTCAGGACAAGTCATGAGCTGCACTTTTTAAAAGGCAAATGGATTACTTAATTTGTGGAAAAATACCCACTGGGTTCTGGTCTGTACTGAGAGCCTGGGATCAGTTTAGCTCTTGAGGACTAAAAGAAGTAACTGTCTCGTTGTGCCTGTACCAGAACTGAAATCTCTGGCCCCAGGTATTAGGTCCGCTATGGCCTGTGCTCAGAGAAGTTTTATGTCCCCTGTGCCGCGGTCTGTGAGGTTCTCAGAGAGGGGAGGAAGCTCATTTAGACTGTTGTACAGCAGCAGCAGTTGCAAGGCTGCTTTATGTTATGCTGGTTGTAAAGCACTGGGAAAGGAAGGCAGGCTGTTGCACCGGCTCGTGGTAAAGTGGGGCACAGCGGTTATGCTCCAAAGTTTGTTTTGGGAGAGGATGTGACACACCAGATCCACCAGCTCTGCACCACAGGGGGATTCCCTGACCCCGGCTGGCCCATTAAGCCAGCTTTGCAGCTTTCCATCGCTGGGGTGTGTAAAGTAGCTTTATTGCTGGTCAGGATCTGGCTCCAAGGTGCGATGCTTGCATAACACTCGGGTAAAAGGTAAATAAACGTAGAGTAAAAAAATGTAATCCAATTGAGTTTCACCGAGCTTTGTCTTTTTCAGTGTTGCACACCTTCAGATTATGTATTAGGAGGCATAAAAATTTCCAGAAATTCCATGGTTTTATTTGTAAGAGATGTGAATAATGGCTAATAATACATTAAACTGCCATGAGGCGCTGAAAGACGGGGAAGTAGGTTATTTTTAGAGATCTGTTCCCATTGCATGCTAGACAAACAAGAGTAAGATGACTTTGAGTTAAACATATACTACAAAGAATTAAAGATATTTTTCCTAGACAAGTATTGAAGTAACCATAGTGTAATAATGCTCTATACTATCTGCCAGATTAATAATGAAACTCTTATCTGCATTCTTGACTTTATTTAGTCAGAAAAGATGGACCTTCTGTGTTTATTCTCATTGCAATACTGTGATTCTTCTTTCTCTGCGATGCTTCAGGAATGAAGGATTGAATCCCCAGTTGTGCCGAGTTACGTCCCAGCATGTGAAGCCACGTTGATTCACATCATCAGTTTGTGGCTTGAGGTTTTAAATCATCTTCATATAAAAATATGCAGAAGAACATATCTGAGAGAGTTTTATATTGCTCAGTTACATTTGTGAACTGTGTTAGAAACATGAGGATTGTAAAAGGTGTGAAAAAGATACCAAAATGTTTGTAAAGAACTCTAGGAGTCAAGGATGATGATACCCCCTTTGTGGGCAGGTGTGAGTGATAGGGAGCACATAGCTCTTATCTTATCTGTGTTTTCAGTTTAAGTAATCCTAATCAGTCAGTAAATCCTGAGTGAGATTATGCCACTGGAGCATGTGTAACAAAGATCAGTGTTTAGATACGCTGCAGGGGCATAGCAGGATCTGGAGATGTTTGTTTAGAGATTTATTGCTGATAGGCTGAGGTAAACCAGAAGTTTGATTCCTTTAACTGGGATCTTCTAAACAAGTGGAAAAGAAACAGAGTGAAGACCTAATGGTCTGTTGGCTGAAGCAGAGCTGACAGGTGAGGACCACATGGGCATACCAGTGATAGGTGGAGCACTGAGTTGGCGGAGGGCATGCCAACCATTTCAGAGATGTTTCTACAGCTGTTGCTGACTAGCAGAAAATAATGTGAATCACTTAGGGTTGCAGTGGCTCAGCTTGTTGCTCAGAGTCACAAAGTTCCTCATATTCCTGGCGTGGAGAGATGAACCTAGATGTCACCTTAAGGGCAGTTTGTGGAGCAGCGCGATCACGTTGTTCCAGGATGTCTTTAACAGTAGTACAGCTGTTTTAGTTATTAACTTCTGGTTGTCATAAGCTGTGGCAGGACACCAAGGAGCCATGGAAGAGCTTCGGGCCTGAAATTAATTTTCGGCAAACTCTATTAAATTGGCGTCTGTAGCATTCTTACCATTAAATGTGTGTGTTTTGATACAAATGCATCTCCTTTCTGTATTTAGTAGCTTGGCCATGATATCACTTGATGCTCTAAAAGAAGCTAGGAGGGCATGCAAATATATAAAACAAGGACAAAACCAACTTTTTGTATTTTTAATGTTCTGTTTTGTGGACTGATCAAAATGTTGCAATTTTAAAAGCCTAAAATGCTTGATGGTAATGAATGTTGAGAAATGATCACTATGCAGGCAGCATGACTACTTTATCAGAGGGGAATTTCCAAATTGCATTTCAAGCATGTTATTGAAGGATTAAAGAGATGGGTGGTTCACCTTGGACTAACTGTCCTGACACTATGCTTATTAGACATATAGATGGGTGGTTCACCTTGGACTAACTGTCCTGACACTATGCTTATTAGACATATAAATAACTATTATGCTAAGATTACTGTAATAAAAATACATATTTTGAATTGGTTGAAGTGGTTCACACACTGGTCAGAAGTACTTCCAATATAAATTTGATAGGTCTTGAGGAAAAGGAATGGGATAGGAATGTATGGTTGGTATTAGATTATAGTTCTCGTTATGTTTCTGCCTGAACCTTGTGTCCGTGGGCCTGGTTTGGCAAAGGGGCTCAGGGCCTGGCAAGTGAGATGAAGAACACGAACCCACTGTGAACATACTCTCTGTTGTGTAAGATTAGGATCTTGGATCTCTTGACCATGCGAAAGGTAGACCTGCACATTTCACGTTACAGTGTGTTTTGTGCTTCGTGTTGCTATACTGAGATCCCAACCTTTCTAATTCTGGGTGAGCTGTTTCTCAGGCAATGAGATGTTCATGTCAAGGTGCTGACAGTGGCACTGAGGTGGGCTGAGGCTGGGATCTTTGCCAATCTTTAGTCATGTATTTTTTGGGATATGGAACGTGGTCCTATTGAGTGTTCCTAAAGATCTTGGTTGAATTGCTTTTGCAAATGGCAAACTCATTTGTTTTGATCCAGTGTTCTAAATGATAACCTTGTTTTCCCAAAACAGAAGGTACTAAAGTTAACTTTATAGTGAAAAAAATTTAATGGTGGTGAAATATACCACTTAGTTCCTTTGTCTCTGAATTGGTGTCAGTGTATTTGTAGCATACTGGAATGTTTTGTACATAGTTTCCTTCCTTGGTCATATTGATAAAATTAAGAAAAGCTTCCCATTTCTGTTGTTATCAGGAGCAATAAAGTCTTGTTCTTTTTAAAAATTTGTCCATCCTGGTTTTGACTTCCATTAAATACTGCCAGGAAAATGCAGGTATTTCTCTTCAGAGTGCTGGAACTCTATTCTGCAGTCAACCTGAAGAGCACAGTTCACCTTTGGGTAATGCCAAGTGGAAGATTAGTGGGTGCTGAAATTGAAATGACCATGGTTTCGGCACTTCCAAATCTGCTGGCTTTCAGACATAAGTGACAGGAAAAATTTGCAGTATTCATGTTAGTTCTCTGGGCAGAATACAATTTTTCAGTCAAGATTTTACAGTGTATCAAAAATCAGAGGCTAGATGGCTGCTGTTTTTTGCTTCTAAATGCTAGTATTTTTCATGCTGATACATGGTCCTTGAATATTGCCCCTTAGGAATTTGTTCTCCAGCATCACTTAGAAAACCCTTTGCTACTCCTCTGACAAGTCAGTGAGCTGTCTTGGAGACATGATGCGATTTGCCAGAGAGATCACCCTGTTCACTGGTGTGGTGGTTTCTGCATCAGGGGGTTTGGGAGACTCCAGTGCTTTTGAGCACTGTTGTGCTCACAGTTGTTTTTTCAGGCATTTGGAGCCACATGAATGTAGGGTCACAGCAGAAGACAGTGTCTGAACCTCTGCTTGCCAGGGTTCTGTTCAAGATAACTGCTGTTAATTTTTGTCTGAAAAATGCTCTGCTTCTAGTGCAGCTTTCAAAAGATGCAATCTTACAAGTTACAGCCTAACAGGTAGGGTCCAACCTTGTTGCAGCCTATTTTCTCCTTGATAATAATACTGTGAAATAACGGTGTTAACAGCCTGTTCCTGCTTCTGTGGTGCTGATACTGTATCAGTAGAATGATCAAGTCAGCCTTGCCTGGGGTTTGGGTTTCTTGTACAAGGACTGATGAGCCAATTTCCAGAAAAAGTGAAATGTTTGGGGAACTGTTGTGGTCTTTGTATTTGGATGACTAGCACTTGGCACACTTCTATGGTGGTTTATTGCTAGTGGACCTGGGTCTCTTTGACAATGAAGAATTATCCTCGGTCTCTCAGTACTGAGGTATTTCACTCTGGCCTGAACGAGGGTTCCTGATGTTGGCAGTCTGATAGCCTTACAGGAACCTCCAGGAAATATAATGGGGTTGATTTGAATGGTCAATAGCATGAATGGTCAATTAGCATGGTGTTTGATAGTATATTGTTTAAAAGTTGTATTTTCTGGGGGGAAGAACTAAACAAACAAAACTTTCTGGGCTTCTTCCTGAGTTACTGGTTTCAGAATGAAGGCTACAGGCTATCTGTAGTGTCAACAAAAAGGGGGAGGATGCTTTGTAATTTGAGTATCGTAGTAAAAAGAAACTAAATGAAAACCAGAAGAACTGCAGCTGAGGGGATTTTTATACAAGTCTATAGTTAATTTTAGCTGTGGATTTTGGGTTTGTTGTGTTGTGGGTTTTTTTTTCTTTTTTTAAAATTATTTTTAATTTCCAGAACTGTGGAGCGATGAGGAGGAAAGAAGCTATTGTCCTAGTTAGTCACAGTGCAGTGTATGCCTGCCTCCTAGCCCTGAGCCCTGTTTTTAGCTGTAGACTGAGGTAATACCTGGTTGGTTTTAGCAACTGGATGTGTTGAGGAGCTGTCATAATTACTAATTTTATGCCTTTGCTGCAAGGTGGTTTCTGTTGGAGACTATGATAAATCTCCCCAACTCTCTTTTTCTTGCAGAATCCAAAATGGCACGGAAAGTGCAAGCCTTTCACACAAAATTGACTATGTCACAGTCTCTTCTTTGATTGCCTCTCACTGTGTTACAGTACCATGATTGTATGTCATAAGTTGTCCATAAAATCAGTGCATTGCTGGAAATAGGCCATTCCTTTTGCAGTTGCTATTATAATAGCAATAGTCAAATATTAAGCCTTCTCAAAATAGCTGTGAATAGATAAATTCTTTCATTAGTCTTACCAGGGAAGTTAAATATTCAGTGTGTCAAAGGTTCGATCCCAAGGCTGGAATTATGTAGGCGTTGAGCCGAGGCTTCTTCACCCCTTTTCTTCAACTCTAATCTGTTGTTATTGTTGAACAAAGAGTACAAGTGGGTGGGAGAAAGTAAGAAGCAGGAAGTGGATCAAAAGAAGGTAAAGAGTATCTAAAATAAAATGGAGTAAATAATGGATGAGGAGGAATGCAAAAGTAAAAACATGAATTTAAAATAGTAAACTTCATTCACAGAATTTCGCCAGGACAAGACTGATCCTGGCTTCGATACAAATGGATGTAGTAACTTGGGTAGCAGGCAGCACCCTGTTCATTTGGCAGGGGGTGTAAGACCTGACTCCTCCGGAGGCTGTGGGTTCAACCCTGTATGGTTATGGCATGAGGACTGAAGATTGTAACAAGCCACTAATTGCCTTTTGGGAGGCCACTAACAAGGGTGGGTGCAATCTGGATGATTGAGCTTGGTAGGAAGATCAAGGGCTTGGCAAGTTCAAATGTGTGCACCGAGTGCTGATATCCTCAGCCTACGTGCTATAAGAATGTGCAAACGAAAGGCAACTGTTTATTTCCCCCCCCCAATGTTGTTGTACATTGACTCATGTAAAATTTAATAATAAAATACCATTTCAGCAAAATTGTTTCCCTAAACTTGCTGTCAGCAAAAGATGTATTGGAAAAGAGCATTTCCTCCAGGGTGAAACAGAGGACAAACAAACAGAAATGACCATTGTGTATTTAATGGGGAAAAAAATGTACTCGTCTTGTGGCTTGAATGTCATCTTAATGATATTATGAGGCAAGGAAGGGAGCCAAACAATGCACACCTTTTATCATGGAAGTGAGGTCCAGAAGGGCTTTCAACAAACACTGTTTAGCCAAAATGAGGGGTTGAATTGTCATCTGCCGTAAAAGAAAACCTAATTTGTCCATATAATCCTGTTGGTCCAGCTGAATGATGGGAGTACTGTTCTAATTGCCTTTGAAGTTCAAAGTGAAGAGAGATCCTTTGTTCTGTTCCATTCGCTAGCTTGGCTTCTATGGGTAGGAGGAGACCAGGAGTAATATTTCGTTTATCAACTTCAGTTGAACCAGTTGCATTTTGCTGGAAACAAGTCCAGTGGTCTGCCATTGTAAGCTGCAGTCCTCGTAGAAAAGAAGACTAAAGCAGGATTATTTCCCTGCAGGCCCCAACTGTGTGATGGCTGGCTGGAGCATTTGCTGTGTGTTTCCCAGCTGTGTTTCACAAAGGGCTTTGCCAGCACGCCAGGCATTACTGACCTTTTCTGGAACAGGGAAACTGAGGCATATAGGGGCCAGCTGGTTGCAGCAAGGCTGGGCATCAGGCCCCGGAGTGTCAGGGCTCGTTCCAGCCCCCCAGTGAATGCAGAACACCCCTGCCCTGCCGCTTTGTGCTGCTGGGGCACGCAGGTGGGTGCTCTCTGGCTGGAGATTGCTCGCACTCAGGGTGGATCCCAGCAAGGCAAAACTGGAATGATTTTGATCTCTGATACAATTATATGTGGCATAATGGTCTTGTCCTGGATTTACCCCAGTAGAAGTGCCATTTTAGATTGAGTAGCATGCTGTCAGATTGACTGCTGGTGGTAAGTGAAGAAGAATGGTAAATCTCAGGCTGTCTGGCCGCCTCGCAGGGGAATCACACCACTTCAGTGGTGCTAACGCTCTCCCTCTGTAGCCTAGCAGCTGGCTTTGGAGTTCCCACTTTTAGGATGTGCTCCAAGAAAGGGAAGGTCCCTCTGTGTTCTCCCACCTGTCCTGGCACCACGCCGTACTTCTCTGGTCACAGATTTACGGCCACCGAACTCGCTCTCTAACCAAAATAAAAATCCAAAGCATGTCAACCCAAAGGGGCAGAGTCAAGCTGAATTTCAGTTCACAGATGAAACACCAGGAAAAAACCCACACTCTTAAGAGGGGAGGGGATGTCATGGCCAGTCATACACCTAGCCCACACAATTTGGTCCTGTTTTACAATGGTCTTTGGTTGCTGTTCAGGGTCTCTAAATTAGCCAGTGATTTTTCTCTTGACCTGTTGATGTGAGTGGATCTGTTATGCTTATACATGCTTATATTATGCTTATATAAGCATGTCTATTTCTATGAGATCCCTCAGATCCAGCACTTGTGCCTGTATTCATGCTAAAGGTAGCTTTCTTGGCTTGAATATATACAGAAATGAATTTGTTATTTTGTATTGGCTTCACTGCTCATTTTTCATTGACAAACACTAATTATTTAGCAACATGAATCAGATCTTGGGAGGCTTATTTTAGAATCAGTTCCTGTTCCTTCTGTCCCAAGCAGTAATTCAATCATAGTGAGAAAGGCAGTCCCAATAAACGATTGGGCAGGTGTGCGTTCTCTGCTACCAAAGGACTCCCCATAAATCTTAGACTTGTTCTGCAAAGACTTATGAACAGGTCCGTTATCCGTCTTGGAAATACTGCTGTGTTTGAAACAAGGCCTCTGCCTGGGCTCCTGCGCAGCATGCGCTTCTGCCCTGTTCGACTGTGTCCTGGCTTTGAAGCTATTTTTCTGCCTCCCCATTTTTTCTTACTGCAGGCTACGTGATTGCCTTGAAATGCTCTTTTGAAGGTCATTTTGCTAGGGCATCTGGGCATTCTGAAATAGCCTCGCTTCCCTGAAATTACAGGTATTGGTAAAATACCAACTTGGTGCAGCCGAAACGCTAAGGCAAGCTGGTGCCGACTAATGTACTTTTCTCATGGTTTGGGTGGAAACAGTGGCCTTTACACTAAATAATTTTTTATGACTGCAACAAATTTGACTTTTTCAAATATCTTAAAATCAAGACCAGCTTTGTAAAGATGAGCAAGATTCAAAATAAGAATTGTGAATAAGAATGCTGATACTTTTTTTGGGGGGGAAGTGTTGTTTAAGTTTATGGCTGGGTGTTCTCAGTAGGGTTAGATTGCAGATCGCTTGTCCTCAACTTGCTCATAAACCACCTTTGATTAAATTGCTAGCAGATTCAAGTGGGAGAAAGGAGGGGGAGCTGTGCTGGTCCTCATGAAAGAAAATCTACCTGAAGAGCAGGCAATCTCAAGCTGTAATTCCTACAGAGACTCTAAAATGTCCCTAGTTTTTGCTGATTCAGAACCTCTTTTCTCGTAATCTTTGCATGGGTATCTGAAGGCAAATTTGTCTGTGTCTTTATTGATCAATCGGAGTAAAGAAGTTAGGGTTATGGTAGGAAAGCCAGCTGCCAGGGGAGCAGCGAGCAGTGCAGGAGCCAGCCCTTGAGCTCTGCCCGGAGCGGCGCTGCCCTGCACTCGCTCCTTTGGGGTGCTGGCTGCATTGCGCAGCCCAGGTGTGCTCAGCGCTGTGTGATCTGGGGGAAAAGCCCTAAATGGGGAAAAAAACCAAACCCAAAACAGCAACAGAGTAAGCCCTAGTGGCACTCATGGGGCTAGAGAATTCCTGCATAGCCCGTGACCACCTGATAATCTTAGGGCTCCTCTTCTCCTGTCGATGTTTTGTGGCCTGGCTTCAAGCGTGTCTGCTTTCTCATCTGACTTGCAGAAGGCGGGAAATGAAAAATATTGATGGGTGTAATTTTTTTATTGGTTAAAATCTTTGTGGGTATTACCTGGACTTGCAGAGAAGATAACAACCCCCTTCTGCCTGCTCCAACCTTCTGAGCCTTCAGAAAGCTGCAGCAGGGTGAGGGGTCCTGAAAACCCCATGCTGGAGACAGAGCTGCTATAAACTGTACTGTTTAGGTTAATGAAAGGAGAGAGATGACAGTTTTGCCTCATTCTTGGAACATGGGAGACCCAGTTGATATTGATGGGAGTTGTTGGTGTGTAACACCTGTAAAAATGAAGCTTCTAGCTTTGAATCTTGGTGTTTTGTCGCAAATGAGTCTCATAGAGAATTATGTTACTTGGGGGGTAAAAGCATTACTTTTGATATTTTCTGCTAGTTCTGTTGGTAAAGGGATGATGAGGTGGCTGATTTTTAACTCATCAGCTGAAGTGGTTAATTAATTTGTTGTTTCTGCTTTTGTGCTGAGTTACTGCTGTCTGTCTCCAGATGCTGTTGTGTGTACTCTCGCCAGTCTGTGTGTGTGTCAAAGGAGGCACTCAGTATCCAGCAATTGTGCCTTCTGTTAACAAGAACAAAATGAACAGAGACACTTTCTAGCACTCAATTTCCAAATTCATTAGAGAGGCTTTACGGTAACAGAGAGGTAAAGTGAAAACATGGGTATCCGTTTCCACATAGTCTGTCACCTTGTTTGTTTATTTGTTCCTCTAAACAATTGACTCTCCTTTTGGACAATTAATGATGCTTGTTCTTTTTTAGCTAATAACTTCTCTGTGGTTGGGTTACTCCTGACTGACACCCGTATTATAAGAGTTTAGACCCTTCCCTTATGCTAGTTGGAGTGGGAGGTGATACCGCTCTGCTTCTTTGACGTTGGGAGGAGACAGTGAGTAAAGAGTCATTTTTGTCCCATGAAATGACAGTCCTGGTATCTAGTTGGGTATGTCTCAGGAGTAAGGCGATAGCTGACAACCATTGGTTTGTAGAGAATATCTGAGGCACTCTGCAATTTCCTGCTCTCCAGATTCTCCTCCCACCCTGTAACCCACACCTGTACGCTTGTTTGTTCTTGTTTTGGCCAGTTTGGAGGAATGCCTTGCTTTGCTGTTTCTACTGCTATTGTTTGACACTACAGCTCTCAATACAACAAATCCATCCAGGTATGAGTGTTCTTAAGGCTGTAGAGTTGCACTGATGCTGAACGTGGCCTGTGATGTTTACAGTAGGTGCCAAAAATCCTTATTCTCAGATACAATAAGCTTCAGGAGAAGTGCCCTGTTTTAAATCAGCATCTGTGTTCAGTGTTTCTGTTACTGCCATCTGTATGGGCTCCCAGTGTTAATTTGGGATTGGATAGTCCCCAGAAATGTGATAGTGATTTTGAGTTTCACCCCCTCCTGTATTCCTTGCAATAATATTTTTTAATCTTGTACTTCACCAGGGTTCTGAGAGAATCTGATAGCAGCCATTGGTGAAGTGAGCAGATGAATACAGAGGGCTCTTGTGCTGAGTGCCTTCATTTTGAAGTTGGATGCTTTCAGCAGCCTTCAGGAATTCGGAGATTTTATTTTAAATCATGGTTTCTATTAATCTTTCAGTTAATTGCCCCATTCTTGCATAAATTTGCAGGTTACAAGAAGATTCTGGAACGGTATAGCAGTAGTATTTGTGCTGCTTATATCCGTTTTATATTGAAATACATCATGATAGGCTCTGAAAAGTGTGCAATAAAATTAAGTTGCAGAACAATCACTGTTTTGTAGTGCAGAACGTATGATCATTTTGAATGGTATGAAGTTTTCCTAGGCATTAAATCTTTGTAAAATATCCAGCAAAGTCTTCTGTGTCTGCAATTAATAAGTAATTCAGCCATGTCAAAGTCAAGCAAGCACAAATCCCCTTTATACCATACCGTACCATCTGTCTAATCTATCTGTGTCAAATATGGCTTGTTTGGGTCTGTCCTACTGCAGTCTGTTCTAGGTAGATTATATTAAAATTTCTGGTCAATGACTATTTTTCTCTTGATGTTAGTATCTCGAGTAATAAATGTGTTTTCATGTTAGTT
Source organism: Limosa lapponica baueri (assembly GCA_002844005.1). NCBI lineage: Eukaryota > Metazoa > Chordata > Aves > Charadriiformes > Scolopacidae > Limosa > Limosa lapponica. The sequence goes on along the minus strand of KZ505946.1, from coordinate 343,391 downwards.
TTACAACATATTTGATAAAGAAGAATGTGGTAGTCAGCACAAATATATTTTTGTCATGGTTGGTCAAAGTGTTTTTACAGCTAGAGCACCTTTTCAGCAGTTACAAAGTACAGTATTAATATGAAATATCTGAATGAAGGGATTGTAATTCAGGCACTTGCAGGGTAATGAGCACCAAAATGGATAGTGTAGATTAATCTGTTGCCTAGAGCTTGTTTTCTGTTGATCCACAGCTGCCCTGGAAAGGCTTCATTCTGTTTGCCTGGAACTTGCATTAGTTTTGTGGAATGTCAGAAATGAATATTTGAAAGAACTTACTGTTTAATTTCTATTTCATTTTGCCAGTCCGTGTGAGCTGTAAGCTGTCCCTTCTAAATGCTGGAGGACTGCAAGTAATAGCATTGCAGTATGACAAAAATAAACCCTGAATTTTGCAGGTAACCTTTTCTTTTGACATCTTTCCAAAGTCAAACTGATGCAGCGATGTAGGTCCTTGTGGATTACAAAGGATGCTGGTGTGACTGTTGCTCTACTGGCAGCTCCCGTCTGCGCGAAGGGAGCTGCAGTTGGTGCAACGCTGGCTCTGTGTGCTGGGGGCATTAACGTGTGGTTGCATAAATACCGCGCTGTGGCGTTGTCTGATGATTTGCGTTCTACTTCCATCTTCTGCACATAGATGTGACCGGCTTTTAGGCAGAGAATAGTGAAAACTTCAGGATTCAGAAATCCTGTGCCTGCTGAGCGTTCTCTAGGAGAGTACCAGACCTCCCCACGCCGGCAGGCTGCTCCTGCTGCCGCAGCGGGTTGCAGCCTCTGCCCTTCGGCAGGGCAGGGTAAGCCTGCAGGAGGGGTGCTCAGCAGCACAGTGTGGGAGCGTGACTTAGGCATCTACGTGACTTGCAGGTTGTGTTGGTAAACTGTCAGCTTTGCACCCCGGCTCTGCCGCTCCTGCGCTGCATCTGCATTGCCTAGAAGTGTCTGCACACGCAGCCTCCATTTTGGTGCGTGCCAGCTTGCTCCCACGGCTGGGGAACTTGAGTTTTCTCTCCAGGGCTATTATTAAAGGCAGCACAGATACAACCTGCGTTCATCATTACACTCTCAAGAGAACCAGATTGCAGAGTTTTTTCTGAGATGCCTCTTTGGAAAAAGAAGCCAGGGACAATCTAAAAATTCTGTATTTTTACGTATTCCGTCCTATTCACTTGCATGTGCTTTATGTGGAGAGATTCCTGCTCTCGACAGCTGAGCCTGATGTGCAGTCCCATGCCGAAGGGAAAACAAAGTCTAGTCATTTAGGAATTAAAAGGGCTGAATCACTGTGGGGTGAGGCAATGTGTTAAGTTGGAGTCAACCAAGCAGGACATTCTAGAAATAAGAGGAGGCAATTTTGATGTCACTGTTGAAATAATGAGGCTTCTTTTCGTATGTTGTGTTGACATTGACACCATCACTAAGATTAATGTTTTTATATAAAATCTACCTTCAGTGCTTCGTTCTGTCCAGCCGTAATACCAAGTGTTGCACAAATAGAAATTAACTGCAGGATCCTTAGGAAAAGGGCTAAGCAGTGATCATAGGTCTGTTTTAACCTCTTGCTGTGTTCACAGCGCATGTTTTTTAATGGAGAGTTTAATAATCGAAAAGCTAGCATAGTGTAATCCTGAGGTTTATATTAAAGCCTCTTACTAGCACATCAGGCATTTCGAAACACTCCTGTTAATATATTCACTTCGAGAAATGCACTGATCCAGACATTTTCTGGTTTTACTATTCCAAATAGGGGTGCTTTAATTACTGTTGACCTGATTTGAATATGGGCTTGACTGATTTCATTTAGAATATTGATTGCAGTGCATTGGATCGGTCATGTTTTTGGTTTATTTCTGTAACAGCTTCTATCCTCACTCAAATCTGTGAGTTTAGATCTCACTTCTTCCGTGATGCCTGAAGAAAGAGAGCTTTAACACAAGCATTGGGAAGAGCAATTTTGCCCACTTCAGAGTCTCAGAGTGCGTCTTGTTCATTCCCGTCTGCTGGCGGTTTAGGTGACGTGCCGTTAATGAGACGGGCTCTCTGGTTTGTTTGGGATTGCAGCATACTGAGCACAGTGCACCTCACGTGAGGAACAGCTGGCCCTGCTGCTGCGTCACCCTGTATTTCTGTGTTTACTGCATGCAGACATTTCAGTTGTGCCAGGGAAGGATAAATTGCACTGCTTTTTAATAGGGTTTAAAATTCCAAATTGGTAACAAAATGCATAGATTGTCTAAGACTTTACGCGCACTACGTTTTCAGGCCAGGCATATGAAAGTCGTTCTGTATTTGAGATTTTCTCTGGGAGTTGCAGGTGCCCCTGAGCATCTGGTGCTGTGTCTGTCTACTTGTCTTATGCCTGTTCCCATCCTTTCTGTTGCGACGGGGCGCCGGACAGACCTGGTCTTTTCAGTTAAACGCTCTGCACTGTTATGTGTCGTTTCTTGCACGTGCTGTAGGTAGCGGACGCTTGGGTGCTGCATCCTGGATGGAGGACCACTGAGAAAATGCTAATCAGGGCTCCAGGAGAGAGACATCTGGGAACGTTACAACCAGCAACGCTAGCCCAACTTGTGAGGTCTCTGGAAGCCGACAGTAGTGTTTCACTTTTTTTGGTAATGAGGACAGTTGGGCTTTCTCCAGATGCGTGCAGGCTGCAACAGTGACATGAGAGCACAGATGGATGGGTAGCAGGGAGAGTAAGATGGATGGGATTAGGGAGAGTAAGAACATTTGATCACAAATAATTATTCCATTTTAAAAAATAAGAAATGACAGAGAATGTCATTTGAAACAGGTGATGGGGTGGATCAATACACTATGTTAAAAACTGTTCCTAGTAGGAGTAATAGAACTAGTCCCACTGCCTTTAAGACTGTAAGACAAATGGCAGTTTTTAAATCCTTCAGAAAAGAAAAGAGAGCTTTTCCAGGGTTTGTTTGTTTTGGTTTGGTTTTTTCCTTCTCTGTACTCCATTTGGTAATGCTTTTAAAGCTTTAAGATTTTATTTTTGCCTTGAAAGTGAAACAATGCTCAGGATTTCCCTCCAGAAACAAAGCTTTTAGGGCCTGAAAAGACTGCAGAGAGCATTCTCCTTTGGAGGCTTTTCTTCATCCAAGATGGCTGTCTGGGGTGATGTGTAGGAGAAAGAAAAAGCAAGAAGATCTGGAGAGCTGCCAAGCATTTAAAAGGACTATGTAGTAAACAGTCATTAGGTGGAAAATGATCAGGATTAGCACTTTCTAAATTGCTTTAGGGCTGTATGGGTTTTTTTACTGTAAGTCTGCAGGTGTAAATCTTAAATATGTGAGAATCTTAGCTTTTACTTTTAAAATATAAATAAGGTTCTACCATTTGTCTGCAAGCATTCCTTCATGACTGACATGCTTAAAAGATGCAGAGAAAAATGAAAACACCTGCCATTGTTATTTTTTAAAAAATTTCAGATTTTCTTGATTTTTTTTTTTTTTTTGGATTGTGTGAGAGGCAGTACTGCTATTTTACAGGATAATTCCTAATATTGCATTTGCAATGTCAAATTCTATATTCAGATGTCTTGTGTGAGTTAGTACCTGGGTTATCTCAGGTAAGTTTGGCTATTTTAAACATGGATGTGATTGCTCAGCTTGAGTACAGTGAGCTGTGCACTGGATACATTTGCTTTCCACTCATTGGACTTTTATTTCTGCCTTGTAACTAGCCAGATTCTGCATCTCCTTGGATATAACCCTTCCTTGGGGTTAACATCTAGTATCCATGTTGATCTTTTTTTGTTTTTCACCATTAATTCAAGAAAACGGTATGATGATTGTCTTGTTCTGGATAGGCCCTAAGCTGTTGCCCCAAGCAACAAGAAATAGTCTGGGTTTCCTTCTTTCTTCAGTTGATCACATCTGTCTTGAGGCAGTTAAGGAACAGAAACTGGTTTATTGTGGTTGAGCACTCCATACGGCCCACAAGCTGGCTGTACATTATTCTTCTTATATGATTTTTTTATTCTTATTGCGAGTACATGAAATGCAATAATATTGACCTAAGGACCAATCTGTTCAGTATCCAAGGCAAGTGATCAGTGGCAAATGAAGGATGTCTCTTTCAGTTTCTTTCTTCCAGTATGGAAATTGCTTCATGTATTTCCATAAACCAAGACAATTAAAGGTGCTAAAGTCTTCTGAATTTTGGGGAAAAAGTGGAGGTTTTCCATAGCAAGCCTTGAATGTAGGGAGGATGAATCAAGAAAACAGAGGTATAGTGAAGCTGAATACTACTAGCCAGCAGCATTTTTGTCCTTGCAGGCACTTGTTCAGATTCAAATCTGATGATAAAAGCAAACTAAAACCATCCAACCAACCAAAGGCAAAAACAGGGGCCATGAGAATGAAGAACCACCCATTGTAGAAGATCAGGTTCGAGACCATCTGAGGAACCTGAAAGTGGGTAAGTCCATGGGACCTAATGAAATCCATCTACGGGTCCTGAGGGAGCTGGCGGGTGAAGTTGCTAAGCCGCTTTCCATCATATTTGAGAAGTCGTGGCAGTCTGGTGAAGTTCCCACTGACTGGAAAAGGGGAAACATAACCCCATCTTCAAAAAGGGAAAAAAGGAAGACCCGGGAAACTACAGGCTGGTCAGTCTCACTTCTGTGCCCGGCAAGATCATGGAGCAAATCCTCCTGGAATCTCTGCTAAGGCACATGGAAAATAAGGAGGTGATTGGTGACAGCCAACGTGGCTTCCCCAAGGGCAAGTCATGCCTGACAAATTTGGTGGCCTTCTGTGATGGCACTACAGCATTGGTAGATAAGGGGAGAGCAACAGACATCATCTACCTGGACTTTTGCAAAGCGTTTGACACTGTCCCACATGACATCCTCGTCTCTAAATTGGAAAGGCATGGATTTGATGGATGGACCACTCGGTGGATCAGGAACTGGCTGGATGGCTGCACTCAAAGGGTTGTGGTTGACAGCTCTATGTCCAAGTGGAAGCCAGTGACAAGTGGTGTTCCTCAGGGGTCAGTACTGGGACCAGTGCTGTTTAACATTTTTGTTGGAGACATGGACAGTGGGATTGAGTGCACCCTCAGCAAGTTTGCCGATGACATCAAGCTGTGTGGTGCAGTCGACATGCTGGAGGGAAGGGATGCCATCCAGAGGGATCTGGACAGACTTGAGAGGTGGGCCCATGCGAAACTCATGAAGTTCAACCAAGCCAAGTGCAAGGTCCTGCACTTGGGTCATGGCAATCCCACGAATACAGGTTGGGCAGAGAATGGCTGGAGAGCAGCCCTGAGGAGAAGGACTTGGGAGTGCTCATGGATGAGAAGTGCAACATGAGCCAGCAATGTGGGCTGGCAGTCTAGAAAGCCAGCTGCATCCTCGGCTGCATCAAAAGTGTGGCCAGCAGGTCGCGGGAGGTGATTCTGTCCCTCTCCTCTGCTCTGGTGAGACCCCACCTGGAGTACTGTGTCCAGCTTTGGAGTCTTCAACATGGGAAGGACACGGACCTGTTGGAACGGGTCCAGAGGAGCGCCACAAAGATGATCAGAGGGCTGGAGCACCTCTGCTGTGAGGACAGGCTGAGAGAGCTGGGGTTGTTCAGCCTGGAGAAGAGGCTCCAGGGAGACCTTACAACAGCCTTCCAGTACTTGAAAGGGGTTTACAGGAGAGATGGGGAGGGACTCTTTATCAGGGAGTGCAGTAATAGGACAAGTGGTAATGGTTTTAAATTGAAAAAGGGAAGATTTAGATGAGATCTCAGGAAGAAATTCTTTAGTGTGAGGTTGGTGACACTGGAACAGGTTGCCCAGGGAAGCTGTGGTTGCCCCGTCCCTGGAGATGTTCAAGGCCAGGCTGGATGGGGCTTTGGGCAACCTGGTTGAGTGGGAGGTGTCCCTGCCCAGGGCAGGGGAGTTGAAACTCAATGATTTTAAGGTCCCTTCCAACTCTTACCATTCTATGATTCTAAACATCCACATCCTGGATAAATGCAATTCTACTTTCACACTTGAGGTTGGAATTTAGAGCAAATTTGGGTGGTCTGTGCAGATACTGAGGGAAACAGCACAATTCCTCCACGGTTTCTGAGCCATGTAGTAAAGCAACAAAACACCAAACTTCTTGCACGCTTGGAAGAAAGAAATAAAATTTAACTGGCTGAGAATTCCAGGCCATCAGCCCATCTGTTGGAAACAGTAGAAGGCAGCTCAAAAACTGTTCAAGGAATGGAGACAGTTTGTAGTGGAAGTGTTTCACTTCATCTATCCACGAAGGCAGTGGAGAGAATGTGTAGTCATTTTCTGACACATCAAATGTTGGCTTGCCATCCATGGAAGAACGTTTCATGATGAAAAATGGAACCTTTCTGTACTTGTCATTTCTTAACATTTCTTTTTGCCATTTTAATTCCCTGGGGTAGAAAGGGAAGTTGGGCAGATCCCACCAGTGTGCTGTCTTCAGTGTCTCTTTACACATGTTTAGTATAGAGCCAGGGTGGCTGTACAGGCCTCAGGGCATCTGTCACACCAGCAAGTTGGTGAACAGGGGGAAGCCCACCCTGTAGTTGTTCACACATTTATTGTGTAAATAGGGATTTCTTTTTTCTTTTTTTTTTTTTTTTACTTTTTTCAACCAAAAGTTGAAACAGACAACTGACAAAGTCTATTTCAGAGCTGTAGAAGAAACGTAATCTCCACAGACCCTTTTCCAACCCTCCAAATTTACCACATCTCGTTTTTTTTCAGATGGGAGCTGAGTGTCTCAGTCTGTTATGTCATGACCTTCCTACAGTCTGTGCTGTGTAAGCCACGTCATCAGAAAGGATGAAGTAGTTTTTCAGAAGGAGTTTCTCGGTGGCTGTGGCCTGTGGGAAAGGTGAAGGGAAGTGTAAGGTTATCCAGCCACGGCACTGTGTGCTTTGGGCAAGGAGAGGAGGGAGCCCGGATGCTTCTTGCGTAACGGTGCTGGAGCAGAAGTTTCAGTGGTCACATGCATTCGTTTGCAGAAATGCAACCTTTTTCAGGGATTTATACTCTTTTGTAATTTCTTGGAAAAACAACTAAGTGAATGCACCTTGTTTTGCCATTTTATGCTGGTGGAAAGGCAGCACTCATGATGTAATTTGAAGTGGCAAAACCACTACATGTCAGCTATGAAAAATGCTGGTGATTTTCTTGTGTTTTCACTTTCATAGTATTTGTTGTCAGCTGCAGTACTCTGCACATTCCAAATATTTTTGTAGAATAAATTGAATGAACCAACGTTCAGAAATATGCCCGGGACTGAGTTCCTTTTGTAGGCAGCTTAACCTGATACTGGCCTCAGTGAGTTTTGGGCATCTGTATAATCCTGGAGAAGCAGCAATCCCCTGAGACACTGAGCAGATGTTGTTTGCCAGTACATAGAGCGGGGGAGGGCAGGTGAAAATGATTAGGTATTTAGAACTATGTCTTTGGGATGATGAGATATTTTATCATGAGCTCTAAATGCTGGGGATTTGGCATGATGTGTCAGGTTTAGTTTTTAGGAGATGAAGTAAGAATGAAATAATCTGATTGCATTTGAAAGTTGCCAGATAATGAAAACAACAGCCAAGATCTTATTTAAATATGAAATGAATATCAAGTGGAATTTGTGGAAATACAAAGAGAGATTGTTGTTGAGAGGAGAAGACCAGTGGACATCCAAAGTTATTGGTTTTTGAGGAGGATTTTTAGGATATTCTTCAAGGATTGCATGCATAGTTATCTTATTAAAAAGTCAGAAATCAAACAGGTGATTGAAACAATATGTAAGATACTGTCCAGTGGATAGAGCTTCCTAAATCTTCAACATCTGTGCCCAATTATTTAGCTTCTCTGGATTTTTTTTTTTTCCCTGCAGTACACATTTCTCACTATGAACTAATAGTACATAATAATAAAATCTTGGGTGTTTGCCAGCACAAACAGAGTTCTGGCTAAGTTTTAGAGTGTTTGTGGAAGTAGAAAAGCAATGCAGCTGTTGGGGTGGGTACGTGCCAACTGAGGATCTATTTCCCAGACAAAAAGCTCAAATTAGAATGAAATAATAATAAGATATTTTACATATCATTGCTTTATGCTGGTTTTTCTTCAGCTTTTGCTGCTGCTTGTCGTGACTCTGTGGGATTTGTAGATGGGTTAACCTGGTAACCAATTGACACTGAGTGATCATGGATGAACTACAGTGTTATTTGCTTATGTTTTTTTCCTGAGCGCTTCACAAGTTGAGGTTTGAGACCTTAGTGTGAAAAGGCTTTGTACAATAGTGCTGTTTCCCCGTGGGGTCAACGCCAAGAACCATAAAGCTCGTGGACCAAATTATTGTTTTTTTTTTTTTTCCTGTTGCTGCAAAGCCGTTTGCATTTCCTGGGTGTACAAGGCTAGCAAACTGCTGTGTGCAAATTAAACCATATTTACATGTTGCCAGAAGCTGTTTATAACAAAGTGCCAATAACAATAGTTAGATAATTTGAAAGAGCAAAATGTCATTGGTTTGTTTATTTGCCTGTTTTGCTTAGAGTGTCTAAAACTGTGAATAACACTTGTGCCTCAGAGAAAGCACCTTGTGCTTTAGGCTCTTCTTGGTGCCCCAGGGAGCAGAGGGTGCTGGGGAGCACTTCTCTCGGTCCCGATGGCTGGAAAACATCCTCCGCTGATTGTGTAGCCGCGGCCCGGGGTTGCTGAGGTCGGTTGGGGCAGAGCTGGCCGGGGGTTGTGTCACCACAGCTGCAGCTTGGCTGCCGCGGGTGCAGCCCCCGTGGCTGGCGGAGCCGTACGGCCAGCAGCAGCGCCTGGCGGGACACGGCTGTGGCTTATGCGGAGCCAGTGCCTTGCAGAGTCCTCCAGCCTTGCACGGGCAAAGATGGACTGTGGGGTCTGAGATGGATGAGGTGTTTCAAGAACTTTTTTTTTGTTTTGATCTGTTGCGTTGCTGCTGATTTTAACAGAGTTGTTTACTAGGCTTTTCTCATGCTGTTCGTAAGTGCAAGTGCTGCCGTGAAGTTTTGGGGAAGAATATTGTGGTGGCCCTTTTAAAGCAGCTGAGGCTGCTTAAGTAATTGCAGGAGTGCCAGCCCTTTTCACAGAAAGTGCAGAAGTGTACAAGACGGCACTCTGTTCGCAAGCTGACATGAGAAACCTGGAAAGAGTCATCGCTATATCATATATAAATTGAAAAACATCTATTTTTAAAAAAATAATTTAACCATAGTTGAAACATCAAAGAACCAAGGTAATGACCCAAGTTATTTAAGACATAGCTTTTCTGGGCTTTTGCTCTACATCCATCATCTTATTTCCCAGGGTTTTAAATTCTGGCCTGCATGTTTTTTCCTCCAAGGACACATCTCAAATTGTTTGGTCGCAAATGCCCTGAATAACAAATTGACTTAATTTAGATGGCATTAAGGCTCTTTAACCCATTTCAAAGGGCAGGGATGCACTGAAGACCTACAGGCATGCATTTAAATTAAGGCAATAATGATATATATTTCTTTTCCTTGCCTGAAAACCCCTGACTATTTTATCTATGCATCAGATGAAAGTTTTAAGGGGAAAGAGTTTTGTTAGTCTTGTCGGGAGTTGGCCAAAAAAATGCGAAGAATGTAGCTAGGAATTAACAGCTGCTGTCCATTTAAAACTTGTGTGTGGACAAATGCAGGCAGTGTGCTTAGTTTTACCTGTCTTCTTCGTCTCATTAGTACCCACTAACCCACTAAAGGTTAGTTTAAAAGTGAGGAGACCAGTTTGGATGTGGTGCTCTTAATTCTTCTGCCAAGAGGCTAATGAGTGGATGATGTGTGTTTTGTTTCCTCTGGGAGGAATGAGGGGAGGATGAGACACATTTCCTCTGCTTTGAGAACCAGCAGCTCAAGCTGCGTTTGGTTACTTGAGCCAGAAATCTCCTTGGTGTGGTAGAATGATGCTGTGCACTAACTTGGTGCTTTACTCGTATGACTGCTGACATTTTCCTCTCCTGCTGGGGAAGAATAATTTTTCAAATAGCTTTCAGCCATGTTTCTGGTTTTGCGTAGTCAAAAATGTGCATGTGCACAAAAAGGACCTCACCTCTTGGGCGGGAGATGACCGTGGAGTTTTGAAATGGAGTCCTGTGCTTAGTGCTGCAACAGCTGCGGGCATCGGGTTTGTGCTGGCTGGGCTTTGCGTGTCCACGTCGGAACTTGCGCCTGCGAGGTTTACGCCAGTGAAAACGTGATGCTGCTGGAGCAGAGACACGTGTGCTGTCTGCATGCTCCCTCCTTGCCCAAGGCCTTGCTGGGGCCACCTGTCATCCCAGTGTCTCGGTGTAAAGAATTGTAGGCTTTTAGTAAAGAGAGAAGGAAAAAACATGGACTCGGAGATAAATCGGAGATTATTCAGTACTCTGATACTTACCCGCTGAAGTGGGGCAGAGGATGTAGTCCCTTCAGAGGCTTCCTAGGCAGATGCACAGGGGCAGTGCTGTTCCTTCTCAGCTCATCAGTGGTGGGTGCACTGGCCACCCTGCATTGAAGCTGTTGCAGTTTGTGCTAATCTGCAGAACAATTTTTAACATGCATGTTTTCAAGTGGGAAATTTAGTATCAAAAACTGCTCTGCTCTATTTTCAGCTCACTTTCCAACCAATTCTGAATTCAAAGAAATGCTGGCATTCTCTAACCAACAGTTAAGTACTGTCTTCACATAATCTCACCAAAGCAAAAGTTGTCCCATTCTGTTAGTAATTCTGGGTTTATTTTCATTTAAGAAATAACAGCTAGAATCCATGTGATACCTGTAACATACCAGTGCTGCACAGAGTTTGGCCATCAAGAGGCAAAGCTTTGCATGATCTTGGCATGACTTGGGTTTCAACATCTGAAGGAAATGCTCATTCTGGAGCTGTCTTTGAGCCTCCTCTGGGACAACCACACTGTCCAAAATGAATTCTTTACTAGGCCAGTTCTTTCGCCAGACCCCAATGAGCTGATGAAGCATCTCTAGTTAAAGCAGAGCTAGCTCAGCTGGAGAGGTCTCAGGAATCTCTGGCACCTGGACCAAGTGCTGGTATGACAGCAAGTGGATCATCTCAGCATTGCCATGGAGTAACTAGTGCTGTTTTACATCTCTTGTTAATGAGAGTCTGTGGGTATTTGGACTTGGGGTTGCTCCTTCGTGGGTTGGTGCTCCGTACTGCTGAAACCAGCTGTTTCTTCAACTACGTTGCCTGCTGTTGCCTTATGAAGTGTGTTAGCAATTCTTTCGCCCTTCCCGCCCCCAGAATCTGTTTTTTGTTGTTTGTTTGTTTGTTTGCTAATTCAAAACCTGCTGACTGTATACCAGATTATTTCTTCCAGGCTGGCCCTTTAAATTGCTTCCATGCTCTGCCTGCCTGGCTGTGAAATACCGCTCATAAACAAAGCCCAGAACAAAAGCCTACACAACAAAACATCCTTTTCTCCCTAGGCCTCTCCCTGGGTGCGGTTTCCCACTGCTGCTCTGCAGTGTGGAGGCAGAGCCAAAACAGCTCATTCTCTTCCTGCCCTGGAAGTTGTCATCAGGCGGCCTCCCCCGACGCTCACCTCCGAGGAGCACAGTCTGTCTTTCCTGAATTTCTCTTCCTTGGCTGAGGATGACGGAGCCTTTCCTTGCCTTAAAAAAAAAAAAAAGCTCCAACATAGAGGAGGTTTGTCTAGGCGTAAAGCAGTACAGTTTGAGACTGCTCCCTGTTTTGTGTCCTCTCCCCCATAGGTACCCCTGGATTGCCAAGCCGTGAGTGTGCTCAGCCTCCCACGGCTGTGTCTTCTCCTGGCTGTGCCTAAGTCAGCGTTGCAGCATGACCCGGGTGGGCGTTGCGTCCTCCTCCCTGTGGGAAGGAGACTGGGAGCTCGTGGGGATCCAGGGGAGGGAAAATGGCAGAGAGCCTGGGCAGAGGCTCTGGTTCACTCCTATTCATCTACAGCTTTAATGTATGCTGATTGGGCTGGGACCTGTATGTTGCCCTCTTCCCCCCTGGCAAGTAAGCCTGGACATTCGTCCAAATCCCTTGGAGCATGGTAGCCAGGTCCTATAGAGTTCTTTCTTTCTGCAGCTTGAAGTAGCTGTTATACCCTGTTGTATTCTCATTTTGTTCCAGTTCATCAAACATCTCAGTGCTTGAAGTGTTACTTTGGTCAAGAAGTAATTCTTTGCTGCACCCCCTTTTTGTTCTGTACCTGTTAGGTTTATAGTGCTCCAGTAGCTGGACTGGGAAATAGTGTTTTGTGTTCTCTGTACAAACTGTAACTTTGGTCCACACTCCTGACCTCTGATGATTCCGGTCACAAAGTCAGCTCTGCACATTTATTAACGGTCAAAGAAGTTGGAAGATATATTAATAACAAGGCTAGGAAGGGTGGGGTGCGGAAATGGAGAGGGAAAATAGAAGTGCAAGAGAGACAGCAGCTGGTGGGCTGAATCCTCAGGCCTGTAGACTTGGCAGCCCTTCTCCTGCAAGGAGGTCAGAGCTATCGCATCTCAGGTTCCCGGAGAGAGACCGCAGGAGGAAGAATATGCTCGTGGATGTAAGTGTGTCAATCCACTGTAGCCAGCTTTGAGTTAGCTTTTGCATTTGCACATCGCAAAGACAGGCTTAGTTGTGCTCATTGCAAATGTTATTCAGGGTTATAAGACCCTCTTGGTAGGAGTGAGAAGTGAGGCAGAAACCTCCTGTTCTGGCTTTATGGTTGATGAAGACACGTTGCACAGCATCTCTAGTCTCTCTCCCATCCCCAGAGACTTGGCTGTAGCTCCTTTCATTCAAATTAACATAACAGACATAAACTTACATCTATAAATTACATGGTCACACGTAGGCAATCACAGTAATTATTGAATGAGCAAGTCACTTCTGAGTTTTGCATTTTTTACTAAGGAATATTTCATTTTAGATTACCAGCTAGTTAGATACTTCAGCCGGTGTCATTTCCATGATGACTCCCAGCAGCCTGCAACAGGCTGCGTACCACCTGGCACTGCCAGTTTGCTGGAGCGCTAGTTCTGGAGCACTATCAAAATAAACAGTGATGTTGCTGAGGGCATTCAGGTTGTCTGGGACTTCCTGCCAAGTTAGGCTTGTGGCTAGGGTTGAGGTGTTAAGGCTTTTTGCTGTACTCTGAGCACAGACAGTGATGCCTGACAGACTTCAGGCGGTGGGAGCGTCTCGGTTTTCAGTCCTTTACTGATGCACAGCTGGTTGCCAAAGATCAGTGCTCTGTTTCTCATAAGCAGGGTCACGAGAGTAGAGCCCAGAAAACGGGAAACTCCTTTCTGAGGGTACCTGGTTTTCATTGGAACTCTGCATACCACTTGAAAAATACTGAAAAAGGCTTTTTGTTTTGTTCCACTGAAGAAAAAGGTAAATACCACTGTAGACAATTGTCCTGTATTTTCACATTCTTTTTGGTGAAGGTCAACCCACAGATAGCTTCTAGAACATGGTAATACTAAATATTGTCCTTTAACTTCTTAGTGACTGTGGAAGGAATTTTTTTGGTAGTTTCTTTGGAAGCATGTTGGTATCTGTTGAAATACGTCAGCTTTTCTTCCTGCTAGGCCATAAGGCAAGATGTTCCAGATGCCCTTCACTAGCTTAAAGATCCAGCATATTCGTCCATGAGTACTTTCAGCTGGATTCTTTAGAGGCGTTTGCAAAGCGCACCTTTGCCTTGCTCCATGATCAGCATTGAGAAGGGTCAAATGCAGAGGCTTTTAACAAGGTTGTTTGATATCTAAATGCTCCTTTGAAACAAGGTCCCATCTTCATGGCACGTCTCTCAAAATCTGCTGGGGTAGGTGTCCGTTCATAAATACAGAGACAGACATATTTTCACTGCCTTGTCTCTTCTGCTGTAACCCTGAAACGTCCAAATTGTGCTAAAGTGTGTATCGGAATAAAGGTTATCTTGACAGCGGGAGCCTACGTAAGAAAGGTCCTTCCTGTAATGCTGGAAGGGACTGAGCTGACCTGGACCCTGTCTGATTTCAACTCCAGTTGATTTCTTCCTGTTGATTTCATTCTGCTTACCACTATGAGCACCCTTTGTGGTGTATATGGCAGACATACTGTTAATTCAGCCTACTCTTATTTTTATCAACTTACCACCGTTGGGTTTTTGCTATTATGTTATTTTTTTTTTTTTAATCAAAACGTTCAGGCAATTCCATGGACAATTTTTCTCTGTTTCATAGTAAAATAAGTACATAGGCTGTAAACGTTGAAGGGCTCTTGGCCTGCTGACAGTCATATTCCTCAGAAAAAGTACTGGCATGCCAACTGTTTGTTACAGATGACCCCACAGATCAGCACACACAGGTGCACAAACGTGTATTGCTTGTCATGTAAAGCCCTAACAACATTCAGGATGCTATTCCAGTCACTGTCCAGAATATGGTTCCTGATTTTGCTGCTCATTTTTCACTTTTCAGTTTCAAAGAGACAAACTGCAGTTGTTTTTGGATGGCCAAGCACCAGAACAAGTCTGCAAAATTTGAATAGGAGATTTAGCAGATTTATTTGAAATTTATGAACTGGCACTTAAATTTTACTTCATGGGAATATTTTCATTGCGCATAGGCTTTGTTAAAGGTACCTTCTGGATGGGTTACCCTATACAGAAATGCAGGTTTTTCTGGAAATGGGTGGGAGACGTATTAACTGGGATATAGAAGTTAACAAATGATAGATGCAGGAATGGAGGTGGGGAGAGAAACTGTAGAGCAGAGCTGATGAGCTGGTCCCCCGGGTTTTTTCCAGCCAAGCCATTTGCATAGCAGGACACTCCCAGATATCCTGATAATTCAACAGGCTGTCTTTAACTGACTTAGGAAAGACTCTATGAAGGTGATGAAAGTGTTTTTTAAAAGCAGTTGACTAAGAGCTGTGCAAGTTGAAATCTATGGGAATTTCTTTATTCGCTTAATTAGAAGTGGAAAATAGGATGACAGGTTTTAGAAAATGCCTGGTTGATGTTTCACAAGACCAAGAGTTTTTTGGATGCTGAGGTGCATCTCTTTCAGTCACACTGGGTATAAAGGTGGCTTGTGAGATTGAGTGAAGCCATATTTAGTCCATGGACCTCACTTGAGCAGCCATGGACTAACTTTTGATGCACTTAATTGAGCTGAACCTTACTCTTATAAAACTACTAAATTGCATTTAGCCCTGACTCAGCTTGTGTAAACCTTGCCCAGCAGTGATCGTTGAAGGAAAAGTATAAGTACATGAGGAAAGAGTTTGAGTACTCCTGTTTTGCTTAAAAACTGAATAAGGAGGTTGTGTTCTTTAAGCCTGGGATTAGCACTCACAGTATGTGGAGTTTTATTAACACAATCCTCATGTGTGTTCTGTGCCTCTGTATATAAATTGGTGCCACCATCCAGTCTCTGCCTGGAACCCCGTAGACTTTCCCTTTCAGTAGAGATGGAAGAATAGCACTCACTAGAAGTGTGCAAACGGCTGATTACCAGAGTCCTCTCCACCTCCTTCCCCTTACGAAATGTGTTTCTGTTACATTCCTCAAGTGATGAGGGGAAAAGGAAGGGCAGTCCCAGAAGGGATTCAGTGCTTACTCCACCCCGAAACGTGTGGTAATGTTCCGTTCTGCTTGATTTTTGTACTCCTCTTTGTTAACTTCTTTCAAAAACCTGCCACTTTCTACCTAAAATGTCTCACTTTTTTTCTGGCTTAGTCTTTTCATGGTTTCTATGTAGTTGATGGAGGGGCATGGGCTTCTGGGGCGGTCCATAGGGAAAAATAGGAGGAGCGTCTCACCTCACAACTCCTATTATGTGTCTGATCTCAAATGAAACCAATATGAAGTCTCCCCCTCCCACCCCCTCTTTGTTTTTAGGAGGCCCTTCAAGTAATGTTGGCATATTACGGATTGTATCCTCAGCTGGTTGGAGCTACTTCAGATCGCAGAGGACAAATACGGACCCTGCATATCGATTAATTTATTCTAGAGTTTTCACAAAAAAAGTGTTGGAATCCAGATTTGCTGGGTAATGGATGAGAAACTGGGTGAAATTTTATAGCTTTAAATGCGGAGAGAATCAGACTAGAAGATTTTAATGATCCTTGCTGGAATGGAAAGGTTGGAAATAGAGATTTGGTTCATGTTTACTGACTAACTTCTTTTCAGTCATCATTATTTCCCCTGTGCCCTTGGCTGGGATGCTGGGTGCCTAGTTGTAAGCACTGTATTTGCTGAACCAGTTTGAATCTTTGTCCTGTGTGTTGCACATGTTGATCATGGGTGTGTGACAGTCACCCCTGCTGGAAACACTTGGGTTTCCAGTACAGTGAGCTGTATTTTTGTTTACAGCGAACAGCGCAAATGCTTTTTGAAGTTGTTTCAGTGCTTAGGTAATACATACCAGTCTCCCAGCTAGAGTGTGATATCCTGGGGACCTCAGAAAAAGAATATGAGCCTGTAAACCACTTTTAACTCCATGGTTGCTGTTTTTCAAATGATGGGTTATCTGAGATGTGGGAAGTAGACCTCACTCATGGAGGATGGGCTGCATGATTCGGATGACCTTTGCATGCTTTTCCAGCCTTTATTGGGAATAAAGGGGCTTCAGTCTTGCTTTGTGCATTCCTGAAGTGTCTGTGCCCTACATGCTGATTGTGGCATTTGACTTCCCAGTAGCACTGCCTGTCCACCCCTTTCCTATGACCTTTCAGGATGCTTTCAGCTTCAGCCTCCACGTCCCACAGCCCGGACTGCCAGAGGAGTCAGCACCAGAAAGTGGGTTGACTCGGGCAACAAGCAGGAAAGCAGAAACAAAATACATGGAGTGCTCTTGGGTTGGAAAACACAGGAAAAGTTTTGTTCTTTTTGTTAAAGGGAAGGTGGGATTGGGAGCCAGGCCCTGCACATGAGAGAGAGAGGATATTGGAGGTCAAGGGAGTTAAAACCTTGCCATATTAGTACTTCTGTTATTTTACAATTGGTTTAGTAGCTGAAACAACAAACCAAAATGTAAGTGATTGTCCATGCTGCCCTGTCAGGACAGGGGAAGCTTCTTTCTCTAAAGACAGTGTTGCAGTTCCTATTGTACAAGGTGATGGTCTCCAGGCTGAGCATGGAGACAGGCTGGAAACCAGCTCCTTAGACTTCAGGCTGAGTAGAACACCTGAATTAGATTTTCCTCTAAAGTGAATTTGTTGCTAAAGAGTTGGACTAATTACCCTAGACCAAGTCATCAGTGGGAGGAAAGCAGTACAGACTGGGAGTGAAAGCATCTGGAGGTGGAAGTCTTGCAAAAAGGGTAATTGAATTGGTTTCTGTGCTCGTCCAGCCTTGCTTTCAGAGAGAGCTACCAGAAAGGAGGCGGTTTGTAATTTTGGTATCTTTGGTGCACGTATCTGATACATAGGAAATAGAGAGAAAACATTTCTTTTATTACAGTGGTTGTGCTCATCCTTGTTCCTGGACCACATAGTCTGTAACCTAGAGATGGAAGTGTCCATATCCCATTTTCAGTCCTCTCAGCCACAGTTGTACACAATTTATCTTAACTAACAGAAAAAGTGCAATAGGTTGGACTGTCCATTAGACAGGGAATAGACTATTTACATAAGTAGTTAGACCATTTGGGGATTGCTGCTCAAAATATATTTTCTTCAATCATAACACCATAAAAACCTCTTGATAATTCTTAGATCGTAAGAGTAACATGAAACTAACTACAGTTTACAATGTTTCATGGAAGAATAGTAACTCTTGAAAAAATAATGTTTACTTTAAAGTAATATAACTATTGAGAAGTAATTCCAGATGTGTGGTTATGGCAGAATTTTAGTGATTATAGTCTTAGCCTGTTTAGTGAATTACGTTATTGCATTTAAAAGTAGCCAATGATTTTTTCAAAAGATGAACTAATTCTTCAGATGGTCTGAATAAAACTGTTTATTTTTTATTATCTGAGAAACAAACAGAGCAGAATCTGGTTTATTTATGAAAGTAAATACAAAAGGTCTGACCCCTGGATATTGCCTTTGAAAATTGTCTGAGAAAATGCTCTTCCTGGTAGCTGATTCTTTCTTCAAGCCATTTCTTCTTTTTGAAGATAATGCCAACCCCCCCGCCCTCAAATTATGCAATATATTTTAAAGAATGCTTTGAAATGAAATGGTTTGATCTCTTTAGTCTCATGAGGTCTTCTAGTATTGTATCAACTGCAGAAGGCAATACAGTGTTATATTTTATCAATGAAGATGGAAGTCTTCAAATTTACAAAACCTTTCTTTGCCCACGGCGGCGGGTCTGTGCTGAGTACTTTGGGACTGGAGCAGTTGCATGCTATTTATTAGTTCACCCATGTGCTTGCTTATCCCTCTAATTACCTGCTAATGTCTCCCAAGGCCCAGGTGCACACAGCGCTGGCATGTAATTTTTGGAGGACGTGGACTAGATGAGCAATCCCAATGCCCGTTTGCTCTGTTTTTAAGGCCTTTATAAAGGCTACTTAGAGTCCGTATCTGAATTGTGAACGGTAATGAAGTTAGGACCTTCCTAAAATGTCTTGTTACAAGTAGGCTTGTGTTTATCGTATTCTGAGAATGGGTTGGCTTGGAGTTGTCTGTATTAAGACTGCTCGGGTTGTTGACAGTTGAAATTCATGTTACGTTTGGCTCTCCAAAGAAAACATTGTTCCTTTATTAGGTTGGTATTTCAGCTTAAAGCCAGGCCAGGATGTTTACAAAGGTTTATTACAAAGGTTGTTCCTGCTAGAGCACAGGCTTTCCTTCTGTCCCCGTGCCTTCTGCTTCTGCTACGGACTCTATAGCGGTTTCTTGCAGGGGCGTTAGTGGGCGCTTTGCGCCCGAGCGGAGAGTGCTGCAGTGAGCTAATGGCACACAACGCAACTGTCTCCTGCTTTGTGCTGGCTGCACAGTTAATAAAACAAATCTCTACTCATAGAGTACTTGTTGAAATCATCCTGCCGAAGAGGTCTGACCAAATATAATTATGGTATCGAGCAGCAGCTAGTGCAAGTAACATGTTGAGCTTAAAATAAATATGTAAATATATGTTACATTTATGCATACGTTATATACACAATCTTTTTTCAGCTTATGTCTTTCAACTGCAGGGCTAATTTTATGTCTGACATCTCACTTGAGGTCATTAATAGTGAACTCATCTACATTAAGAGCTCCAGAAAAATTCTCCAACGTTTTTACTCTTCGCTCTCTGGGCAGCTGCAGACAGTGTTGGTGTTTCCATTTGTCAAATAGAGACACCCATAACTTAGAAACTGTTTCTAAGACTTGCTGTTGTAGCTCAGCCCATCTGCAGGACCTCCATTTCTGTAGTAAGAAACCTGGAGCTTTCTGCTGGAGCTTGTGTTTGTCTTCCCTCCGTGTTCCCAGAGGCACCAGGGGGCTTTGCTGGACAAGAGCTGCAGCAGGAGTCCTAAGAAAATTGTTTTTCAGGACAGGCTTAAGGCGGTGGTTACACACTAAGTAGCTGGGTCTTCCTTTAGAAGAAGGCAGTTAGGATTGAATTGTATTATCACAGTTAGGATTGAATTGTGTTATCCTCACCACAGAAGGGCTTTGCTTCAAGGTACTTGTTTTTATCCCTGCAGTGTGTGTCTGCTACCCCTCTCTGTTGTCCCGGTGTCACTGAGCCACACCGCAGAAAAGGGAGCTTGATGTCAGCCCGTGAAGGAGGCACTGCTTTTATTTTTACCATCTTTACAGAATCAGAACAAGGATGCAAGTTTTCCAGCCCTATAGGTGTTGGATAAGAGGCCCATTTCATGCTCAATTTAACTTTATCTGGGACATATTTTGCTTGTGTGATGCTCAGGAAGGGTAAGAGAAGTGATAAAGCACAAGTTATAGTTGAATTTATTCTGGATCCAGTTATGTGTACGTGTAAACACAGATGATACAGAAATAAATGAAATCTGCCAGCTTGTAGCATCTATACTCAATTATCATGTTGCTGCATCCTGTTTTTTAAGGTCACTGCTTTTATTTTTAGAGTTTGAGCTCCTGCTTTTCCAGTGGCATATCTCCTCCTCTTCATGGGCTCTGATGAATACAGAAAGCTGAAAAGATTGAAGGTGATGCTGTAGAACAGTCTGATTCCACTCATTGTTTATACCGTGGTTACTCCATGGATTTAATTGGAATTAACCCGGATTTCTGCCTGGGTACAGGAATCAATGGGAGGCTTTTTTCCAGGCTTGATAGCAGATGAGGATCAGGTGGTGAATGCTGGGCAGAGTGGTTCAGGTGGGACTTAATCCTTTCCCCTGTCTTTGCTCCATTCTTTTGTTTGTTCACAGCAGCACATTTCGTCCCGCTGAGGAAGCTCCATCATCAGAGCTCCCTGCTGGAAAATGTTAGCCTAGGCTTGTGCAATGAAGGACAGTAATTTTAAAGACCTTTCCCAGAGCAAAGATTTTTTTTTTATATATATATTTGTTCAGCAGCTTACCATAACTAAAACGGTTTCTTCTTGTCAAGGTTGAATCTCTCACAAATGGGCTCCGGTAACAGCTTCTTGGGTAAAAACCACAAGTGTGGCTCGTTTCCCCTTTCTGTGCAAAAAAAAAAGGGAGTACTTTGCAAGTAAATATATGAGGAACCTCCTCATGTGCGGTGGGGAATAAAAGAAAATCAAACTGGCCTTTTTACCCTAGAACCATCTGGAAAATTAATTCTTCTTGAGTGTGCAAGCAGTGACGGTAAATGCGTTGGTGTTCCCCTGTGAGCAGGGTTTGTGTCAGCGGCAGGGTCTCCGCACTGTTGGGACTGCGTGCGGGCTGTTAGAGCCATCCGTTTTCCCTCTGGCAGGGGTGTGGTGGGACAGGGATGCAGGAGGAGGAGATGCGGTGCCGTGCCCTGCTCCCCTGCGTCAGTAGGTGGCACCAGATGGCCGGGCCAGCGGAGAGTGTGGTTTGTCCCCTCTTTGCCCGCTGATCCACAAAATTAAGAGATTTTTCTCAGGTACTAAGTCTTCCTGTAGTATGACCGTTTCTATTAAAACCCAGTCATGCCCCCTTTCCCAAACATTTAACTGCGTTTTCTATAACTATTATATTTTTATAAAGGTGAATTGTGTGTTTGCTCTTCGGGGTCAGCCCTTGGGTCTCTTGGAGCACGGACTTTGGAGGGTTTGGGTTATGGAGGATGCAACACAGCCGCTGCTTCAGTCCCGGTGATGGGGAGAGCTTTGGATCTCTGCTCCCAGGCCAACGGCTGCTCCTGCAGCGCTCCCAGCCCCTAGCTTAGCAGCCATTTATAACCTCCCTTCTCTTCCCCTTGAGGAGGTGTTAGGAGCTTTTATATTTAGTGCTGATAAGTACATGCAAATTCCGATTGGAAAACAGTATGAATATGCTAACAGTATCCCACTGCCTGGAAGAGGAGAACCTCATGTAAAGAGCTGCGTTGGTGGGCTACCATTTTGTTGCTAGGGAGGGTTCAAAGCAATGCATCAGTTAGTTGTATTTATCTGGATTAGTTCATAAATAAATTCCCATGACTGGTCACAGGCTTTGAGTGAAAGTAATTGATTTCTGAAATGAGAAGTTTTGAGTTTAAATTTTACTACTTTCTTCCAATATATGTATATTGTCTAAATTATTATGTATTTTTCTTTTGCAGAGGTTTTTAAGAAGAATCTGATGGTGAGAATAGGTTAAGAAGACTCAGGATGACGACAACAGTAGCGACAGATTATGACAATATTGAAATCCAACAGCAGTACAGCGATGTCAACAACCGCTGGGATGTCGATGACTGGGACAATGAAAATAGTTCTGCTCGACTGTTTGAACGATCCCGCATCAAGGCCCTAGCTGGTAAGCTCTGATCACATGAGCAAAACTCTGATGCTGTATGTGATAGTGTGGGCTCCTGTCTGTCTGTGCCTGCACCTTGTCAGTAAACTAGAGCTGAAATTTTCCTGAGGTCAAGTGCAGTTTGACCAACCTGTTTTTGAGATTTTTTTGTGTAGTGACATCAGTGGGACATGATGGTCTCACGTTGCTTTGCAGGATGTGCTCATATCTGACGTTTTGCTGTTCAGATTTACTACGGAGACTTCTTTGGTGTAAGCACAGGAGAGCAGAAATTTCATCTGTGTATTTTTATATTTTTTTTTTAATTAGAAGGTTGTAATGACTGTTTCCCACTTTATCAGTCTCTCGGATATTAACTGTTTTGGCTGTGTATTCAAATTGTTTCGATTGGGTTTCTGTGATTGGCAATGATGTTGGTTTCCAGATTTGGAAAAAACCAGAAAGATAACAAAATTCTGCTTCAAAATATCTTCATTTGCGAGTGTTCAAAACATCTTACCTGTCCTGAAATGGAGGAATGTGGTAGGTGGAGATTGTTGTCATTTAGTAAATAATGCTGAAACTACAAATTTTTCTGAAGCAGCAGAGCTTCTGAAATACGTGGTGTCTTCTGCTGAATTACACTCTTATCAGCAGATAAATGACATTTGATTTTTTTAAAAATGAAATGAATTTTTTTAAAAACACATTTGATCATTGCGTATTAGAGGCTGTACATTAACCGAATTTGTTTATGCAGCAAGGAGATTATGTCATGTCCTCTCAGCTCTGAGGCATTGCCCTGCAAAGCCATTTTTATGCATTCTGTAAATGATTTCCTGACTCATATGGTAGCATGCCCACATTCCTGACCTCTGAACAAAATCGTTCAGTACCGTGGGACATACTGTAAGCATGGAAAACAGCTCAAAATACACTGAGCATTCTGCTAGTGAAATTTTAGTTGCAAGGACTGTTTTAAACCCAGCACTTTATAATGTGTTGAAACAGGTTTCTTAAATTAACTGTACTGAGACAAAGGTATCATCTGTTTCATTTGTGATTCCAATGAGACTGACCCCAGAGCACAGCGTGCCCTTTCCCCTCTTGATGCTGGCTGGGGGAATGCATTAGATGCAGAACACCTTTACGTGCCAGGCACAGGGCAGGATCAGGTTTGGAGCTGAGCAATAGGGAAATGAAGTAGTTCAGGCAGGTGGGCAGAGAGCAGATCATATAACTCTTACTGAGGATAGTAATCTTATTGACTTAATGGAACTGCTCCCAGAAAGGATGTGTGTTGAATTTTGCTATCTTTAGAAGACTTTTAATTACAACAGTTCTCATCACAGCATGCATTTGAAATTACAGGTAAAATGCCTGCCCTCAAATGGGGCTGTGCTGAGTGGGGTCAGAGGCAGCCTGACTGGTGCCTATGGTGGTGTATTGGTGGTAGACAAGAAGAATCTTGACTTGTTTGGGTTTTTTTAATAGTTGATCTTGTTTGAGGTAGAAAGTGTATTTTACTCCTGCCACATTCATGGTTGTAGGTTATATTATATTCCTTGGGTGGGAAGTGCTTTTGGTACAAAGCTCATTAGTCCCATTTGGATCCCAGATGTAGCCTTTGCTGCAGTTAGTTGTTCCACTTCTGTGGCAAGCAGAGTAGTACACATGAAACTCTTATTTCAAGGAGAAGTAATGTAAGGAAAGTCCTTGAATTATTTAGGTAGCCTAAACCAAATACTGACGTCAAAGCAAATAATTTTGCTGAAGATTTGATTCAGATGCAAATGCAAACATTTTCCCAGAGTATGATGTATTTATTTGTTTTCTTAATAAGTGTTAATCGTAGTTATTTTAATTTGGTACATTTCATACCTGTAATTCTCTACCGTTAGGGTTGAGAATGCTGTGTGCTGCCGAAATTTGGCTTAGCATACTGCGCTGCTGCAGCACAGCTTGAAAGCCTAATCATGATGCAAGGAGAGAGGAACGAAGAGAGGTTTGTGTTGCAAATCAAAGGTTATAGTTAAAGGCTGAGCCATGGTTCTCCTGGCACTGTTCAACGTGTATTTTCGGATATGCTGCCTGTGTGGGTAATCTCTTAGATCTCCTCGGAAAGACAGGCACTTCCAGGTTTGGAACAGCTAGAGAAGTCACCTTGCAGCCTGGAGCTGGGATAGCAATAATCTCTGTCATTGTAATCTTTACATTGAGGCAGCCTTTTTCTGGAAAGGTGTACTCTAATTCAGCTGCTTGTCACAGGATCAGACGTGATAATGACTGTGAAATCCTGTGGCTGGTAGTGCACACAAAGCCACGCTGGGTGATATCAAGAGGCTCTTCTGGGCTCTAAAACCTGTCTATTGCACCAGCACTGTCTTCTAGGTGAATTTCACTGCTCTCTGAAGCAGAAGTAGTTGTGCACCACCTGCAGGGCCCAGGTTCACTGAGTTAACACTCCAGTCTGACTTAGATCGGCACTGACTCTTCGTGGGCACAAACATCTTCCCACACCTTCAAGATTGGCCATCTTCTGACAACAGCGGTTTTCTTCCCAGAGGTCCTAGATTAGTTGTATCTAAAGACTGCCTGTGGATGCCCAGCTCTTTCTGTGTGCCTTTCATTTAAGTGACAAGATAAATTAAAAAACTGTCAGTGTCTTGCAGTTTATGAAATGTGTGTGTGTCATTATGTCCTTGTCATAGTATGAAAGGTTTCAAAATGAACAGGCCAGCCACTGGTTCTTTATTCCCCACCTATAAGACGCAAGCTGTTGCGTTCCAAAGTAGAACAGCCGTAGGCATTTTACACTGCCTGACTAATGGCTGTATGCTCAACGTGAATCTTTCTGTTGGTGCAAGCATCTTCTGTCCACATTCTTTAACAAGTTGTGAAGTGCCTCTTCTGTGAAGCTTCCATCTTGTATTGAATCTAGTTTACTGTAATTTAAATGAAGCTTACTTCCTTCAAGGTAAAGGTAGGGAGCGGGTAGGCAAGAAGTGAGTTCTGTAGCCAGAGTCTGATACTCTGTTCACGAAAGAATCATAGTGGGCCCGTGTTCCAACGGGATACTGAAATATTTAAAGAGCAAAGCAGGAGATGGTGATCAGAATAATCTGTGATCAGAATGGACAGTGTATTGGAGAAAACCTCAGTTAAAGCAGGTATGATATAATAATAGTAGAAAAGCACTGTAGTCATCATAGCGGCTGATAACCGATATTATTGAAGTGGTCTGTATACTGTGAAAACCAGAAAGTGAAGAATTGTTTCAGTTTAAAACAAGTAAATCATCTGGGAACTCGACTTTCAATCACAATTCAGATTTGAAGGGATATGCAACCAGATTCACGTTGAACTAACTCACTCTGCAACTGATACGAGAAGAAGGTAACTGATCTCTACTTCGTAAACTAAGATATCCCACTGTAGGAAATAATCTTTCACCTGTCCTTGTTCTCTGTGGTTCTTTAGAAGGTCTTGCTGGAAGACCAGGTAATTCTGCCTGCTCTGTAGAAGCCAAAAAGGTATCCTGTTTGTGCAAAATTCTTCACTCACAAATCCTCAGGTGTTGGATTTCGTCTATCAAGGACCATTAGCTAACAAGATTTGCTGTGCAGCACCTGGGCGCATAGAGCTCTTAAGGAAGCCTTAAGGAACAGTTCAGTTATTCAGCAGAATTTTTCACACTCGGTCTGGGACTGTGACATTCAGATATACCGTGCTTCTTGTCTCAGATGCTGTTTTCAGGTAGTATGAGAATGGTAACCTCCAAAACGTTCCATTTCTTCAGTTAGCTAATTCAATATTAAAAAATGCTTGACTAAAGTTATTTGCTTTTCTGCTCATTTGTATTTTGCCGTTTTGTCCTCTGGGTTCATCTGAGTTGACCGGAAGATCTGTGACTCAGCTGTCTGGCATATGAATTAAAAATAGTTTCAAAGTTTATGAAATAAGAGGCGTATCTTCTTAGCGAAGGGCAGATAAAGCTGTGCGTTCCTTTTTCAGCTCCACCTAGGTGACTGTGCACAGGTCAGGACACTTGCTAGCGTTGTATGTCACAGCGTTCATGGACCTTGCAGGGGAATACAAGTAAGGAGACTGCGTTTGTCGTGCAGCTTTCCTTAGTTGTCCCTATTGCACAAAGAGAAACTAGGCTTCTAATTTATGCCAGTAACTTAAATTCTCCCAGAAACAAAGGGCAAAAACGTTGAAATCATTACTGAGGCTATAGTACTAAAAAAGTTTTTCTTTTTAATATAGCGGAATATCCATTTCTTAACGATAAAAAAGAGAGAAAATTTGCAGTGGGAAAGTGCTGGCTACCATGTGGGGCTAGTTAGCACTTTGACCCTGATATTTGAGCCATTCCCCCCATGTCTCCACTGCAAAAAGTCAGCAAAACGACCTCCCAAAAAAGCAAAAAGATAGATCCCCCTTGTAGTACTCTTCAGGTATCATGCATCTCCTCGTCCCGGCTCTCTAGCCTATCTCTCATAGCAAAGTTTCTGCTGTTTCACTCTGAGTATACACTAAAGAGAGACAAAATCTGCACAGAGTGAAATTTCAGGTATCAAGTCAATAAGAGAAGACATAATAAAATTATTTAGAGCTTAAGAGAACAAACCTTTGGTTTATTCTTGGCTTTGAAAGAACATGCTGAGAAGAATCTCTTGCAGTACGTTTCATGAATAGCCAGTACCTGAGCTATCTGGGACTTGAAAAAGCAGAGCACTAATTTTAATAACAGTGGTTAAAGAAAGGGAACTCAGCAGTATATTGGTGCTTGTAAATCAAGTCTGAAGGGCATGTGAAGGATTCACTTGACACTAAACAGAAATAAAAACCTCACAGCAATGAAATTGCAGATGCATCTTCTCAGCACTGGCGTGGCAGTGCTGGTTATTAGTCAATGGTTTGGTTTAGCAGCCAAAGGCCTAATGCAGACTTACTCCGGGGAGTACGAAAGGGCTTATTTTGAAAAAATCTTATTTTACTCAGGTAAAAGCTGATGGAATTATTTCAGCAAAAGATTTTCCAAATGCCAGCCTCACCCAATGCATTCCTTCTGGATTTTACTTCTGGAAAGATTTCTCTGTTGTTGTTTCCAAGCTGCAGTACTTAACACTGGTCTCCTACAGATTCTGGTTAAAAACAGGAGTATCATTTTGCGTGTTCTGTGTCACGCAGGCATCAAGGGAGAAAGCGTGGCAGCAGAGAAGCTGCTGTACTTAATGCGTGTCACCTGCAGTGCTGGCTCTGCTGACTGATAAACGCTGTGCTCTTACCAGAAAACAAGGAAAAAGCTTAGCTCGTCTGTTGCTGTTGATTAATGTGTTCATTTTGACAGTTGCTGGTGGAGAACTGTTTCTAAAGCAAATAGCAAAAACCAGACAATAAATAATATTTTGCTCTTAGCATTTTTATTTTAAAGATCATCAGTAGACTGACACCAGAAAAAGTGTCACTCTATGCCTGTGGTACATAAAATAAAGGTGAACAGCTTGTATTCAGTGATGTCCCATCAAAAATGTAATTTGGTACAGAGGTCATTTGTATCTCATTGCCACAGTAACATGGGTTCTGGTACCAGTTATGCATAGTTTGTGGGTTTGATCTCTTTAGAATCAAACAAGTAGTGTGCAAACTATGTGGAAGTGTAAGTCAGATTCTTTGTAGTCTGATTAGATACCGGATCCATGATCCAGTGTAGGTTCCTGAGTATAGAGCCAAGCTTTTGAGAGCAAGTACTGGTGAATGTAGCTTAATAATTTTCTGAAATCATACATGCTTGTCTGCTTCATGGTTAGTATTCATGATTCCTTAATAACAGAGTGATGCATGAAAGTGATCGCATCCTGGTGAATAACTGTAAATCCAGCGCACATTGCTCAGGCAGGACAAGTGGAGCTGGAAAAAAAGGCTTTTTGCTCCCTTGGAGAGGGAGCAGGGTAGGAGAAGTTGCTGGCAGCCCCACCCTGGAAAGTCTGACAGCTGTGGTCATTTTATGTCTCTGATTAAATTCTTTCAAGACTAAGCAATATTGCGTTGGACAGACACGGGAGAGCCCAGCTCCTTGTCAGCAAATGAGCCTGTGTGGGTCGATCTTCAGATCTTTGGATTCCTGTGCATTAAGCTCCTGGACTGGAGTACAGGTACCATACCTGCTTCTCATAGCTTCTCGAGGAGAACTCCAGACGTACGCCAGCCCTTAGCCACAAAGGGCGGGCTATGCTTGGACAGCAATTCAGTAATTTAGCAAAATAAGATAGAAGAGAATTCTGTACTGTAGTTAAGAAGTGATTAAATATAAAAAGCCATCTGTACCTAGGGGAAGAAGGCAGAAAACTAATATATGTATGCTGACTCTGTGTGTGTGTGCACATACGTGCGTCTGCTTTTAGGCTATTACCAGTGAAATACCCATGAGGGTAATCCTGAAAGCAGGTAAATCTCCTTTATCATACCTGGGTATTAGACACATTAGCACCGCGCTAGCTTTCGTAGTGTGCTTGCTTACTTGCACTGATTTTTTAGATGAGAACTATGCCTTCCTTCCCAGACTGGCAGAGCACAGCTCTCCTGTCTATTTTAGTTTTCATCATCTGTTCATCACCATGGCATCGGGAAAGAGTAGAAGCACCGGGGGATGTGCTTTTGGCTGCCCACAGCACTGAGATGAGTGAGATGCAGCGTTCTGCATCAGCTGGAGCAGGGACAGGCAAGCCCAGCTGGGAGAGGCAGGGTAGGATTTGTGACGGGGAGTAAAACACTCTGGCTGCACCAGCTGCTCAAAGAGAGGAGAAATACGTACTGTGAGATACCTCCGTGTAGCCAGTGAGAGCTAAGCCAGGCGCAGTAGTGGAGCTGGGATAAAATCATGCTGAAGTTGGTGATTTCGGAGGAGACCTACCGGCCAGATTGTCAGCTGGTATAAACGGGCATTCTCCCTCAGCTTCTGTGAGACCACGCTGGCTTAGAGCTGGGAATCTGACCCATAGTGCCCCGTCGTGGGAAGCCTGAAGACTGAACAGACTATAATATTCTTTTCTGTTGGAATCAATCTTTTGGGGATATTTAAAACGCAGAAACCATGGGATAACTAGTAATGAACCTTCATTGAAATTATGAGATTGTTTTTAGGTATTTTGCTGAGTCATCTTAATGGAAAGGATTGCTTGTTTATAGAAACTATGTGCCAATAGTGACAATAATTTTTAAAAAAATGTATTACTTTTGTCAAGGATGAGGCTGGCTGTAGATGCATTTCAAAAACTAGTCGTAAGCCTAAAATTTAAAATAAGTATTTCCACAAAAAATGCGTATGCAGAAGAGAATGTTGTCACGTCTTTAGCATCTAGCTAGCGATGTTTCTGTATTTATTTTATTTATTCAGCCAAATCTGCAATTTGTTGCTTGGATACTGCATGAACGCACTCCCTGAAGTGTAAATAATGTCTAGCAGAGCATACTGCAAAGCAAAATTCAATACAGGATTAAAAAATGTTTACTAATTTCTGTTAACCTTGGAGCTCTTATAATGGGGGAAGATTAGTGATGAAATAATTCTCTCAGATCAGAGCTTTGATTCTTATCTTCAGGTAATATCCTGGAGAGAGATAAACCCAGATTGCCTTGAGACAAATTGCCTTGATGAGGGCAGAGGGAAAATGAACAGGAACAGGGATGAGGACCAGACAAGTAGAAAGGATGATGAAAGTCCACTTCCAAGTTCCACTTTTTTAGTTCCTAGCATTCTTCCTAAGAATTTTTAACTCTTCTAGTGAGCAATGCAAACAATACTATTTTTTTGCCAGCTGCTTTATATGTGTATGTTGTATGATGATTTTTTTTTTTATAAGTTTTGCTTCCTTTAAATGTTAGGAAGCCTTTAAGGTGGATGGGTGTCAAATGTAGACAGTGTTTGTACATGTAAGTGTATAATATATTATTTATATATTTATTCTGTACATTATATAAAAATGAAATGTGGTTTGCTCTGGAATAATAACTTCATGATTTTGAGACAGTTAGTACTTGTCAATTGATCACAAAGCTTTTCTGCAGAGATAGGCAATTCCTAGAGGTTGTGTGGGTGAGATTTGGTGAAAGAAGATTTTTTTGAAATAAGCAAACAGATGTCTCTTATGTTGGCTTTGAAAATAAGGCTTTCAGCTCATGTCTCTGCATCTAGTATGTTGTTTTTTAAAAAAGCAACCTTCCAACCTTTTTTTTTTTCCTAATATTTTCCTTGTCTATTTTCCTTGTTTCCTTTCCTCTCCCAGTTACGGAACTGGCAAAATGGAGAGGTACTTTTTTATTCCTCACCCCTAAAATGACCACATGTGAATGTAGCTGGTCACAACTGGAATGTATTTCCAAACATTAATATAGTTTATATGCTTTTTTGTTCTATGCGAAGCAAAGGAAATAGTAGAAATAAGTACTCTGGCTTGTGGAGATTTGTAAAGATCAGCGTGTTCTACTTGTTATTTTCACCCAATTTCCATTTTGCTCACAAGATCGAGTTTTCATGCCTCAGTGATTATGGTGTAGCAACACTGCATCTTCTGTGTTCATGGTCAAACTGAAAAAAAAAGAAAATGGTGAAAGAGGAGGAAAATTAAAATGAGGGTGGGAATCTCTCTCTCCTACGTATAAACATAGATGCAATTCAGATAGAGAAGGAAAGGAGGGAGAGGCAATGAAAATAATTCCAGCTTCTGAAAAAGCATGTTAAAAAACCCATAAAAATTATTTTCTGGATGAAAGTCAGAAGTGTTTTCATGCCAAAATTTCACAGAAAGTCCCTAAGTTAAGTGCATACCTGTGTACCATGCTTGATTTTAATAGACTTTTTAAGGGTTATTCATCTAAGTCAGGGAGCGATCCAAGTGCATTTCATGGGCCACAAACAAAACCTGTGAATGTAGCTGTTACAGGTTTTCAGAGATGGCTTCCCTGCTTCCGTGAGTTCATGGAGCATGGGAAGCAGTACAGTTTGGAAGCGCTCATTTGGACTCAAATGCAAACCAACACAAACCATGATTTTTTTCCAGGCTTGGGTGGCTCATAGAGCTCTCTGCTGCAGGCTCTCCTGGCAGGTCTTCCACTGCTGCAGTGAGCAAGGACACGCTGTTACAAAAGTCATGTCAACTTTCCTGTTAATCTGGGACTTGTGTAAACTGAAACCCGAAACCAAGTGGAATTGACCCAGTTTCAGTAATAAATTGATATTCTGGCCTGATTTGTGAAAAGGTTCCCAAAGGTTTTGTGCTGTTTTGGTCTCAGATGTCACAACCTACAGATTTATCTTGGGCCCAGAGCTGGTTTGTGCCTGGGACTCAGTGCGGAGCTCCTGACAGGCCAGCCTGGACATGGCAAAAGGAAAACACGTGAACAGACCCTTGTGTAATAAAAATCCTTGTCTCTTGCTTTTTAATCTGCCCCTTTCCCTTACGTTTCGATTGTGTTGCCTCTCCCAAGCCGATGTGAGTCACAGAGAATATATCTGGAAGAGACTTGGAGGACCAAATGCCTTGGTGTTTGCCACTGATCTAAAATCCCCTTTAAACAGAAAAATTAAAATACTTTCTGAAATAGAAATATTACTTAAGAGCAGATCTCTTGTTTTGTTTGTATTTATTTCACTTTCTTCTGAGAGAGTGGCCAAGTATTGCAGGAAATGGCAGGCTTATAGGATGAATGGTTCTGTTCCCACTAATAGCTGCAGAAGAGGTAATTAAGTGGGCGTGCTAATTTCTGCTTAGTGTGTGAGCTGCTTCTCTCTGTGCTCCAGCATATTAGGTATGAACTAGAGGGAGAAGAGCTAATTCTTCAGGATTAATGTCATGCAAATTGTCAAATGTGATAAAAATAACCGTTCTAGAACAATCCCCAGCAAACCCCATCTTTCCTTACGCTATTGCATATACAGGGAGAGATTGTGGTTTTACTACGTAGATGGGGGGGTATCAGCAGAGAAGTAGGGCGGTATCAGCAGAAGAGAAAAGGCAAACCTGATTACGAGCTGTCAGTTCCTAGCTATTGCACTGAGGGGATGTGTAAGAACTTTACCCTCCTTCAGAAGAAGAGCAAATGTTATGTGATTTCTGTGGCATTTTAGATTAATAAATCATCCTTTTTATCTTGTAATTTTTTTTTAGTTAGTCACCAACTAGAGAATTTACAAGAGCAAATAAGAGTACAGAGGAAAGACAAGGGTGATGATTAACCAGATTCATAATTATTGTAAGCCCTGGTGTACATTCTGTTTTCCATTAGAAAGATAATTGTCTTTCATGGAGTTGTAAAATCGCATCTTTCAGAACACAACAGCACAAAGCATGCGTTTATTTCATGGTACCCAGGGAACATTTTGTGCGTTGCTTTCCTGTTTGTTTTACATATGCACTAAGTTGAATGTATTTTGAGGGTGGGCCTGTTTTGGGCGTCCACTGCACGTACGATTTTTATTGCTGACCCAGTAAAGCCAGTCGATATGGGTTGACTTTATTAGTGGAAGATAGTGTAGACTGATGGATGAGGTTGTCAGGGAATTTCTAGTTACTACAAATGCTGGTCGGGTTGTGTGAGTAATACTAGCGCTGCACACTTACCAGTCATCTTCTGCAAAAGAGTTATGAACGGGACCCTTGGCCAGGAATTTCTTAGAGGGTTTTTTATCTATACTTTTTTTGAGGATTTTTTTTTTTTATGTGATTTCTTTTGGCTGAGAAAAGCAATAGTTTTGTTCAATCTTAGAAACATTGACAGTTAGGAATTTGGATGGTAACTTCACTAGCTCTAACATTAGTTTCTTCCTTACAAACGTTAGTTTTTCCCGTGTGGTAGGAACCCATTCACATCAGCAGCAGTTTTCAGAACCATGTAAACACAGCTTCCAGGACAGGTCCTCTTCTGTTCTGGGGTAAGCAGTTGCCTCCAGATGTTATTTGTACATTCATAATATTACTGTAATCAACCTCTTGTTCTCCTCGAGGCTTTGCAAAGCTCTGGTCATGTCAACTAAGTCGCACTTTGCATTATGGTTAAGTGGATAATCATTTGCGTTTGTATTTGCTCTTAACAAGTACACAAATAACGCAAGCCATCATTACCAGTCAAGTGCTATGGGAGAGGTACAATTCAAAGGATGCAAGCAAAAATTATTTCACAGCTATGGGAGAAAAGTGAGAACAAAATTTAGAGGGGGAAAAAACCTAACGAAACCCTTCCTCCCTGAAATACTAATTATATGATTTGGCCCTTATTTTTCTCCAACACCGTAATCAGTGGTCAAGTTACACTTGGACCAGTGCTAAAAGTTACCTATGGCCTTCAAAGTATTAATTCTCCTCCATAACATATTATCTAATTAGTCTTGTCAAGAGCTTAGTCCAATAATTAGAGAAACAGTGAAAACAAGCAGAAACCAGGTATAAGAAAGGGCTTTGCAGGTGAGCGCCTTGTAATCAATTCTGTGCATTGCTACATAGCGGCAGCAAGCAGGTCTCAGGTTTGCTAATTTGGAGTCAACGGCAAATGAATGTATTAGGACTGAATGCATTAGAAACTGGAACTGGCAGAACGCCCGTTCTCGAGAAGCCTTGCTACCTACAGTGTAGAGTTTCACAAATACAGACAGATCCCCATTTCGCTTTGCTCTTCCTGCTGAATTACCACCAACCTGTGAAGTGGAGCCTTCAAAATGTGCGCCGGGGCCCAGCAGAGCAGCAGTAGTGCTTTGGCAGATGAGCCAGCAGCACCTGGTGATCAGGGCCGTCCCCAGGAGCTGATACCATCATTAACAAAGTCTGTCACATCTGGTGTCTGGGGACCTGTTCTTCAGCCCAAATGCCGGTCTGGATGGCAGCTGCGAGGTCAGAATTTCACAGGGAGTGCTGCCCAGTTCTCCACAACGTGTTAGGGTCTTGCGTCTCTGTTTTTCAAAGCTCAAACAAAATAAGCTCAGTTCAAACACAGATTCTTTCCCTTTGGCTTTCCCCCTGCGTGCCGTGTAGGCTGCGCTGCTCTGTACCTCCTGTGAGTCCAGCTCTTTTTAAGGTAGCTTTTAGTGCTGCTGGGCAGGCCAGAACTGGGGGGGGCACACAGAACAGAGACGTGAACAAAAAAAACCTCAAACCAGAACTTTTGTTCAGTATTTCTTGGGAATCTTAAGCTTACCAGATTCAGTTGTCCCACAAGGGACGGTCTAAAGTGTAAATTCGAGTATGTGGTATTAATGTTTATTAAATTAATGTTTATTAAAGCCAAATGATTATTTTTAGTTTTTAACGTTTTGCTTTTGTAATATTTTACTTTGTAATATTTTTAATAATGGCCATGTGCATTAGCGTGTCCCCTGCCAAAGCTGTTGGGAAAGCTTTCAGCTAGGGAAGAGTACCTGTCTCCTGATTTATGGCCTTCATGGTGTTAAAAATGCTCCAGCTCTCCTGTCAGTCACTTGGACTTTAGTTCTACCTTCTGAGCTCACATAGCAACACCTGTTTGCTCAAGGAGGGACAGCAATGAGCTGATACGCCTGCAGGTAGGGCCTGGCTGCCTGCCTGCTCTCCAGGGGAAGGGTTTCCTTTAATTATAACGTAGGGCAGGCATTGCAGGCAGGAGCTGCCGTTGGTAGAAAGCTGCAGGAAAAAATTTTGTGATGGAAATAAGCCTGTACTTGTGTGTTGGGTAAAACATGCTCCTTGAGCTTTGGGCAAGTTTGCATTTGTATACTAATGGCTAAGGTTTACTGAGCTCTGTTCCTGTAAATTTTGGAGCCTTCCCTGTAAACTTTTGTGTTGCCCTTCTTCCCTCCCACCCCAGCCTGGAAATCCCATGGTCACAACTGCAGCGGGTCCCTGCATGCTGGAGGGACAGCCAGCAACACACAGATCGTCAGGGGAAGGTTTAGGAGGAAAGGGGGACTGCCGTGACACACCAACACATTGTTGTCTGGAGAGCAGCAGCCTGCCTGCCTCAGTGACAAGCGCAGGTCTTCCTCAGCTCCCCCTTTTCCCTGCAAACACGCTTCTAGGGCACGAGCCTGCAGGATCTTGGTCCCCCTGCACAGCGGCATTCTAGCTGCCCCCGCCGACAATCATTTTCTTTGCCGACGACGTAAAATCTAGTGTGGGCAGTTGAATTGTCTTTAGTGGCACAAGTGTAGGTAGTGCTGAAAAAGTTGAAGGCCAACTTTGAAAAGAGTTTTAGGCTCTACTTGAGGTCTGCTGTAGCCCCAGAAGTCTTGTATAAATACAGTTCTATTGATATAAAGGGGTTCACTGATGCTAGTAAAAGCCCCTAGGCAGCTCTGGACTGGAGCTGTGTTGTTGTTTTAAGTAAAACAATATAGTTGAAAGCCAGAAATACTCTAAGTGTATTTATGACCATGGGAGCAATGTGCCAGGCATCTTCAACAGTCCATGTGTTTTTCGGAAACCCCACCTTCAGTTGGGAAGTGTTGACTTCCATCACTTCTCTCTAAATTAGCAGTATTCATGGCTGGACTTCTTGCACACGTGTTCCCTGGTGTGTTGGTGATGGCTGAATTTCCACCTGACGCCTAGCAGGAGCTAGGGCTGTAGCGAGTCAGTGGGAGTGGACCCAGCTTCTCCCGAAGTGCCCCCACGTAAATTACTATGTGACTAAAAACCCGTGAAATTACAGTATCAAAACAAGGGTAACATTTTAAAATGTTTAATGAGGAGACAGAGTGAGAGAAGAAGAGAGCATGGATTCGGTTGGAAAGGAATTTGGAAATGCAAGAAAAGAAAAAACAAAGAAAATATTTGTGTGAATATTACCAGCAGTTTTAAAAATGAACAGGCAAACACAACATACTGAGAATGTGAATGTGGAATTGACCTTTTATTTTCACGTATGCCTAAGTGGGGGCTAGGAGCTCAGGCCCCTTAGGGAAAACTGACATCCTCTGTTTAATACCATCTGCAGTAACCGACTTCCAGTACCTCGCCCTGCTGCCGTTGTGCACATTGGTATCAGAGCAGGGTGTTCAGGTGCCAGTCAGAGGCAAGGCATCCTTATTTATGTTACAGCCCTCCCCCTCCAGTGCATAGCCCGGGCAACCATTAATCTTGCAGTAATACCCAGCATGCTGATAAACGAACAAGGAGCCACAGACATGGGGGTTGTCAAAGTCCTCAATATTGACAAGTAACATAAAATGAAGCGACAGGAATTGGCTGTTTCAGGAGCCTTTTCACAAAGCTCTCGTTTGTTCCTGGTGTGCTGGAGCGTACATGCTTCTGCGCCCCCCCCTCGCCTGTTGCCAAATACCCAAGGAGCGCTTCTGGCTGCCTGCGTGCGGCACTTTTTCGAGCAAACAGCCTTGCAGATAAATAAAGTGCCCTCCTTTTCATGCGATAGTAATCTGAGACTTTTCCGTTACACGAGGCTCTTAACAAAAGAGTGTAATTCCACCGGCTTTACCGGGGAAGGTACCGCCGCCGCGGTGCCGGGAGCAGGGGGCCGGGGACCCTGCTGCCCCCTCGCCCCCCAGGGCTGCGGGCGAGCGTGCTGCGGCTGCCCGTGAGCCGTCCCGCTCTTCCTTCCCCTGCTCCGCCGCCCCTCCGCCCTCGGTACAGCCTCCGTTTCCTCCACCGTGCCGTACGGTAACGGGGTGACATCAGCCCGCGGCTGCTGGCGGGGTTACAGGCGGCAGACGGGTCTGAGGCGTGCGCGGCTGCGGGAGCGCCGGGGACCGTACCTGGGGCTGAGTCGCAGGCTGGCCGTCGGTCGATTCAGCTTCGCCAGAGCCAAGCCAGCTTCTGAAACTGGTTTCGAGCACTTGAGAGTTGCGTTTAGCGGAGCAGGGGAGAAAGAAACGGCCGCGTGGTGCTTTAAGTTTCAATCTGTTACAGACAACTTACCGCCCACCCGCACTGCTGGATTTTGAACCGGAGCTGTTATTTGCTTAGGGCTCGGTTGGGAGCATTGTCTCTGGGAACTGAAGCCAAACTACTGGGAAGGCTGAGGTTTACTTGGATGTATCGTAGAGATACCTGTGGTTCCTTTATGCTGCGGTTCATGTGTTACCTGTAAATGGAATTACAAAAATCAACCAGTATGCCCGGGCCGTTGTCCCCAGGATACGCAGCTCAGGCGCCGTATAACTATAACCAGTTGGAAGGAAGATTCAAGCAGTTACAAGGTAAGCCTGTGCTGGTTTGTTTTTTTTTTTGTAGGTGTTGCTATGGTATGATCCCTGTACACATGTTAGTTTGGGCCTGTTTTCATTGCATCAAGGTGTTAATGAGAGAGACTAAAAGTGGTGTTACAGAAAAAAGCTTTGTGTTCTTTTAAGAGATACTGTATGGCTTTTATCTCTCTGAAGGTGTCCTCAGTCTTTCACAGCGTTAAGATGCATGTCCAACCTCTGAGCCACTAAGCGTTACAGATGAGGACTAACCCAGACCAAGTCACTTAGAACAGTAAGAAGGAGAGTGAGGAAGTGGTCTTTCTATTTATTTTATCCTTAAATAAAATACAGTCATAACTCTGGAAATTAATCATAAAATCCTAGCTTTGTTTCGGTGCAGTTTGCAGCGCGAGAGCCCTTTCTAAATCCCTGCGTACCTCCTGTAAAGGCGGGTGGCTTAACTTCTTCAAATGAGGAACAGTTGCATAATTTCCAAACGAATTAATTTTCACATGTCATAGAAGGTCTCCGAGAAAGCATTCATGTACTTTAGCATTCACAATTTTCTTCATTTTGTATTACTCCGCTTTTAGACAGGGAGAATGTCCTTTAATGCCTTTGCATTAAATTCTCTATCTGTGTGAGAAAACAGACGTTTCTTTTGGGAAACGGTCCCGTACTCTCTGAAGGGCAGGCCTCTGCCCTGTGCTGGAAACCCAGACTGTTAGCGGTGCAGCAGAGGAGGATTGTGCCCAGCAGCTCTCTGCCTCCGACAGGGTAGAACAAGCTCTGCTGTTTCTCTGTGTAAGGCATGTCTCAGGGATGAATGAAATACAGCATTACAGTTTCAAAATAAAAAAGAATCCTTAACCAAAACCAAAGCTTATCATCCTCCTCCACATGCATTTGACTCTGTAAATAATCCCAGAGCAGTACAGTGAGGTTCAGCCTTTCTGTGCATGTTTCTTATTTTACTCTGGTCTGGGCCACAAGTGTGGTTCTGTGGTTCCTGTCGGAGAGGTTGGGAGAGCCTGGTTAGTGTAAAGAATGTTCCTATTCGTTGGCTTAAGGAGGAAGGAAAAAAAAAAATCTTTCATTCATAGTACGTTGTTTATCTTGCAAACTGGCTCAGGGTAATGGCTGCATACTGGTACTGGATATAATAAGATAAAATGACAGCATCTTAAACGCTGGCAACACAGACATTCTTCAGGCAAGGCATGGAAAATCCAGGCTCCGAACTTGCACACGGGGGAATACGTTAGAGGCTTTATCCTGGACATCTGTCAGATCTTAGACTGCAGTGCTTGCTTTAAAAAGTTCGAGGTAAGTTTGTGGCACTGGAAAAAAAGTACTGGCTCGTGCCTCTTTCATTGCTGGTTAAGTTAGCAGTCCAAAGAAGGCAGATTTTATCATTTTCAGGGTCACTGCTTCAGGAATCCATTATCTGTGTGTTTACATCACGTTGAAAGAGGAAAGCAGACCGCAGTGTTGAAAGCACAGAAAGTGAGCTTTCCCTTCAGTGGAATGTACTGTGGTGACTTAAAAAAAATATTGCAATGCTCTTCCTAAATTTACTGCAATTTCCCCTAACAAAAGAGATAAAACGCAGTGAATCCTTCTGCAGGTGTAAGGAGGGACTTTGCAGTAAACCGTCCCATAGCTGTTTACTCGAATTGCAGAGGAGGTAGACAGTTGCCAGTGGTGCTGCCCATGATCCTGTTCAGGGTGGAGCTTAGGAACAGGAAATGTTTCACATTACAGACTAGACACTCCATGAAATGCTAAATAACCACACAAAACATTGTGTGCGGTAAAGGGAGTGGCTTAACTCTGCCGACACAGGAGGTATCTTTCCTTGGAGTAATGGCTGTTTGTTTGAAGAATATCTAAAAAGCCATTAATTTGTAGTCGTAAGATTTCGAGGTGATTCTTGCCCTCTTGCTAGAAGACCCTGGTGAAAACTTTGGGTGTTCTGTGGCACTGGGCATTGCTGAGTGCATCCAGACGCAGACCTAGCAAGGATGAGTTGAGTATATGTAATCTTTTTAAATTACAAGTTTATCACCAGTTTTTCCTTTTTGACTGTGGTGGTGTACAAACAAGTAAGAGCAGGTATGTTTCAAACATTCTTCAGTCTCTGCTAAAAAGCTTTCCTGCCTTTTTATTTTTGCGTTTTCCTTCTTTATAACTGTGTTTCACCCATCCTGCCCCTGCCATAGCCTCCGCTCATGTTTTTCACACATTGAATTTGCCCTTAATTTTTCACAGTTCCTAGAGATTTTATGTGAATCCAGAGCTTTGCACTAGGTTGTAGCAAGGTGCTGTTCAGATCTAGTGAAGGTTGGGAGTTTTCCTCAAAAAAAGCACTCAGGAGCATATTGTTTTGACTAAAATAACACAGAGCAAGTACCTAGTCCTTGTACAAAGGAGAAGAGTGAATCAGCAGTGAGCACAGGACAACTCTCTCTGATCTCCTCTTTCCTAAGGTAGACAATACACTAGATTTGGCACTGGTAGCTAAAAGAAAAGAGGAACCAATCTATTTCTGCCCCAGATTGCTGGGGACAAAGAAAGTTCACCTCATAAGCAACCACCTAGGCGTTCCTACATTTCACCTCTTTTAAATACCTTGAAGTGGTGATTGTAAGGAAACTCTGTTGTTCAACTTGATGATGATTGTGGAGTGTTTAAGCAGATTTTCCTGTCCCACTGGAGTGTAAAGCCTGTGCAAGTTGTGGGAATACACTGAGGGGACCAGACTGGCTCCTGGGAAGG
This sequence comes from Limosa lapponica baueri, assembly GCA_002844005.1. NCBI lineage: Eukaryota > Metazoa > Chordata > Aves > Charadriiformes > Scolopacidae > Limosa > Limosa lapponica. Next base: position 303,563 of record KZ505946.1, on the reverse strand, counting down.
CTCACCCGTTTGCCTTGATGGGCCAGAGGGAAGCAGGGTTTAGCATACTCGGTCCTTGTGCTCGTGAGAATGTCAGCGCAGGTGTGGGGAGAAAAATGCTTCAGCAAGTTCTGTTTCCTTTATTAAGTTTCGGTAAGTTCTTATTATGGTTAGTTCACCCAGTCCTGGAATGATAAGTGAGAGATAGTATCAGTGGTTGCTATCATCTTAAACCTAGGTGTGGAGTTTTGGTTCTCATGGCCACTTGCTCAGTAGAAAGGGATCATGTTGCAGGGCTGGAGTAGCTCTCTGCAAGTAAAGGCAGGGCCCCGAAACTGGTTTGTGGAAAACGCATTGCCATGTAGCTTGTGCAGGGTATGTTAGTGGAGAAAATTTGTCCTGCTCAGTTGAGGAATTAAATGAAAAGCAAACCAGATATGTTATAATTATAAACCAAGGCTATCACCTGTGCTGCATTCATGTGGCTGGATCCTGTGGATTGGCTTGGCACGGTTGTAGGATTTGGCAGGAAGAGGTTAATGCAAGTTAGGAATTTGGAAGGCGATCCCTGCAGATCTATCACCTTCCGCAGCTGAAGGCAGTGAGTGTCAGTGCCACAGGGAAGCTGTCACCAGCCCAGAGAAGCAGCTATCATCACTGCTCATGGCCTCCTTCCCACCCGGTTAACAGGACAGTGTGGTATTTATTAACATTTCTGGCATTTAGTAGCTTGGTGGCTTTATTGGCTCCCGCAGTGTAATTGGGAAGTTGGGTCTCGGCTCTAAGGCAGTGCCCTAGGTGTGAAATTTCCAGTGGTAATTACAAATGTAAAATCCTGGGGGATGGGGACGAGCTAGATCTGTGCTCCTGATAAATCCCCAGAGGAGAGCCAGCTTTCAAAGGAGCTCCGTGATGCACCGTGCTGTGTGGTACATTTTGATTTTGTTTATTTTTTTAATGTTGCATTTCAGATTGGAAACTCCTCATTTTTAGTGGGAGCCTGATGTATTTTGGTGACCAGGCTGCCTGAGCGGAAGTGCCTTTATTTTATTACTACTTTTGAGCCGTGTTATGGTTTGAAAAACTGGACACCTAATGTAGTGACCACTGGAATAAGCCTGCAGGAAAGGTGAGCTGTCTTTCCCGTCAGAGCTTTTTAAGCCAGCTTTAGGTCAGTTCTAAACTTTGTTTCATGGGGACTGACTGCACAGTGGCTACACAGCCCTACCTGTACCAGAAAACAAAATGCAATTGTATGAATTAATAACTTGAGTGTCTGAGGCAAAACGCTTGCTCTGATATCAGTGTCCTTCAGCAGGGGAGCTCCTTGGCTGTGTGATCCTTTGATCTGCGCTGACCTGAGTAGCGTTGGTCTGAGTTCCAGTTTGGCGTAAAAAGAGAGACATGCAGTTTCTATTTTTAAATAGTCAATGATAATTGGCTTCGATAATATAGGGATCTGTATGCATAGATTGGTTCCCATCCAGGCTACAGAACAGCAGGAAAGTGTTCCCGTTTGTTTTTCTGTTCTGAAGAAAGACTTCCCCACAGCTTTTCCTGCAAAATAATTTTAGCCCCAGATCCCTGCCTATGTCCAAGGGTAGGCAGGGGGCTCCCACTGCAGAGCTTGCAGGAGTTGCTGGAGGACTGCATGCAGTAGGGCAGCCAGATCTGCTCTGCCCAGGATCCCTGGAAGTTAGTGGGTGCTCTCTGAAAAGCCATTTTCAACAGCTGTCTTCCTTGTTGTAAGATTTACCTTTTAAAGGATTCCAGTATCTTTCGAGCAGGGGTCTGCGTAGCTACCGGCAGTCGTTAGTAAAGCGAAGGACATCCTACTTTGTCTACCAAATTGGTCACTGGCATTTCTTGTGGTAATTTCTGTTAAAGGTGAAATTCGGGAAGGCTGAATATCATTCCAGATGAAATGTGTCTGGTTTACATGGATTTTTCTTTTTCTTCCTGTCAGATCCACTGAAGTTGCAAATATTACTATGGCAAATTTTTCTTGATTTTCTGCTGTCTGCAACTGTTCCAAAGCCTGCATGTGTCACAGCATACGTCCTTCTGGTTTTGGTGAATGCCTGAGCACAAGCTGTGTGGTTGGGAGCCCTGTCAGATTTGCAAAGATTTTTTAACTGATCTCAAAATGTGGTGTTTTGAATGTGGGTTTCTGTGATAGCTGGGCCCTTATTCTTTCCAATGTGAAGATCCCTGCAAACATATCTGAATCCTAGACTCAGTTTTAGGGCTGTTTTAGCCATCTGAAACAAAGATGTAGCTGAATATTGGTGAAAGTCTTGTCTGTCTAGAAATATTTCAAATGTGCAGGTTATAAAAGCTATCTTGCCAACTAACTGAGTGTATCATTTAGGGATTTAACTTGGAGGAAATGACTGGGAAAGTGTTGTAACTAACATGTCCAGGTTCTTCATTAAAATTGACATTTGCAGCAAATCACTTGCTAGGACATGTATTTGTCTACACGTAAACACAACTGGTCGAATTTAAACTCTTTGCGTGTCCCCTTGTAGCACAGAACCGGTGCAGAGAAACACAGTGACACAAAGCTCCCAGAGTTGCCCTATCATTTCTGCCCTTTCCAGAACTCAAAGCCTACAGTTACGCTGTAGGAGCTGTGGAATGACACACAGAAGCCGTTATTTATTCCTAGTCCTAAATAGTGCATCAGGGGACAGGGAATCTGTGCTTCATGCCCTTTCTTCGGACAGAGACTGATGAGGTGAGTGCAGTCAGAAGTGAAAGGCATGTTGTAGTGACCACCTGTGTTGTCTGTTAATTTTATTGCACATAAGCTATCTAACTTTGTCTCCACACTCCTAAAATTTTTGCGTAGATGATGTTTAGCAAAGCCATGGAAGAAGGTTTTTCAGAAGGTTCTCAAATAGTTTTGTCATGAAGGATAAACTTCAGAAACACCCAGGAACTTAACAAAAGCATTCAAACCCTTCGCTCCCATTTTCTCTCAATCTTGATGTTAAATCCCACCCCCCCACCCCCTCCAAAACTAAACATGAGATTCTTGTGAAAGACTTTTAGCATGAACAGTGAGAAATAGTCTAACATTATTTTGTATTTTCCCTGTTTAAAGGGCTATTCAGGACAATATGGCAACTCCATCGTTCCTGCTGGATGAACTGTTATCATGGCTAAAGATGAAATGAAGACTAAGAAATTTCTCATTGTTAGAGAAATAAATCAGATTTTGATAATGCCATAGCTACTGAAAACAACATTTTTGTCCCAAATTCCTGCTTTCTCTTTCAAAAAGCTCTGAACTTTCTTTTATGTCTTTAAAATTTCCACAAATTTACCTTTTCTGGTTATTTTTGAAGATACAGAAAGCAAGTTAAAAGAGCACAGGGTAAGGTACTTCTGCTGATATGGTCAGCATTGATACAGTTGAAAAAGTAAATGTTTAAATTAGATTTGGCTACTCACTGAAATAACTGTGAAGATTCACAACTCTGAGCTGTTGGCCCAGGTTTTCTGTAGTCTTGTTCTCTTCAGTTTAGATTATGTTTGCAATATTTGTTTCTTAACTATGTACAGAAGGAAATTTTAAAACAAACGGAAAACTCTAGGCTGTGGAGCATAATTTTGTTTTAAAAAAGGGCAATTCTGATGTCCTTCTTGTGGTTCTGAAATTGTGAGCTAAACAAAGCTTGTAAGCAGATATTTTCACATGGGACAGTAAGGTATTTTGAATACCCTGGAGGTGATTTGTTGCCAGGCTTAGAACAGTAAAATGATTTGTGTGATGTACTTAATTGGTGTAAAATCTCCTTAGCTCTGGAAATCTGCTAGCGCGGGAACTGGCCCTTTTGTGTTTCTGCACTGGATGTCTCAAATAAGCTAAATGTCACAGACCATCCCTATGTTTCGTAGGTATGTTGTAACCATGTAGGAGTACAGGCTCCCATTCCAAATATTTTTCCTATCCAAAACCCCTATTCAAATTGATTGTGGGGTTTGCCTTTAACTTCTGTGGAAAGTGGGGCAATAAAAAAAGACTACAGGCGGAGATGAAAGTGGTGATAAAAAGCCAGAACAATGGTAGGCTTTCATTCCTGAGTTCTTTCTCAAAGAAAGATTTCCTCCTTTTTCTTCTTTGTTTCTTTCCATCTTTCTGTTGGGTGCGTGCTTTGACTATTAAAGTGGATGAAATGCTACCTAAGCTAAGAAGAAATGGTGAAGAAAAATCAAATTACAGATTTGCAACATGATTCACAAAATCCCCGTTTCTTATTCCCTGTACTAAACTACTCTTCTGGGATATCTCAGCGCAGGACATGAGGTTTGTAGGTGCACCCCTTGTGCTCAGAGTCTGAATTTCATGTAAGAATTCATTGAAAGAGTATTTGATTACTGACAGCTCTGATGGTCTTTTTGTTCCTGTTTAAGTTGAATCGCAAAGGATTAAGTATCAGCTATTAAGTAGCAGGGTATGACAATGACATAATTTTTCCTTATGTGAGAATGAATTATCTTAATTGAATAGACAGGTTTGGGAAAACAGTCAAGCCAAATATTAGGAATTAGTCTCCATTAACTTTAAAAGCTGTGGTGAAGGAGATGGAATAAAAATAAAGAAGATGGTTTAAAATCTGCTTTGCTCTTCCCACAAGAGGTCAAGTCTGGAATTTCATTTGGAAATTTATATCTGTGGCTGGCTGGTAATGGTCCTTTCCCCAGTGGTGTCATCCAAGTGAAGTAACGTAACAACTCCAAACATGAAAATTGTTTAGTGCGTCTTGGGTAAACAGCTCCTCTCCCAACTCAAAATTAGTCCTTTCAAAGTAGAGGTCATTCGTGGAGAGAGTGAGAAACCCGTGGATTTTTCTGCATTCCAGCAGTTCTGAAATCCAGTACAAGAGTAAGGTGGTGGCCTGGCAAGCAGAAGCAGAGGATAACATGTGTGCTCCCCGTGGGAGCAGGGGGGCTTTGGGGGAGGAGGGCCTTGCTCTTAACTCAGCTTTGAACATATAATTTCATTCACATACTAAACTTAGTTAGCACCCAAAGTAATTCTGGCCCTACTGTCTTTCGTGATATCCTGCATGTAATTAAGGAGGACATGTGAGCCTAAAGTCGCTTACCGCTCCTAAAGACACGTACAGCTGAATCCTTGCATTTCTTTCAGAGGAGAAAAGACAAGAGGGATGGTGGCCACTCATGCTTGTGACTTTTGATGTGGAGTCTAAGGTCGCAATGGCTGGGAGAGCCCACATTGACACAAAAGACCTTGTACGCTTGCTGCTAGAACACGGGTATCCCAGGCTGAGAGCCTCCTTTGTTGAAAGAGAGCTACTGTAGCCAAACTAACATTAACCAGTCTCGTAGCCCTGCTGAATGCCCCACTGTTCCACTCAGAAAGAAGCTTAGAGAGAAAGGCCCTTCAGTTTTTGAGGGGAACAGTACAGTTTAGCAGACACGCAGGCGGTCACTGTGGCATAGTCTAGGGGCCACTCTCGTGGCTTTTCAAAGGTCTTGTGAAAGACCCGGCATTACCAAGTGGCCTTTTCATGAGATAACTGAAATGTTGATAATTCCGTGTTCAGTCGAGTTTAGTTTGCTCATGAAAATACGAGCTGGAACTCTTGAAAATACAGGCCCAGTTACACGTACACGACAAACTTACGCTGGACACGGTCAGTTTCTGTTTGACGTGTAATGGGGAGAATGCAGTCCTGCACTGGTTTTAGTAAAACTGTATTAAGGTTGTTGGGAGAGACACGAGGTCATAAATATGTTTTCTTATTTGCAGGTTTCAAATGCTTCCTATGTTAGCAAACAGGAAAGGGATCATCCCAAATGGCACCGCACAGGAATCATATTTGTTGTCCCTTGCAAACATCTCTGCTTCGGATGTTGTCAAAATGGCCAGACATATGTTTCTGAGGATTGTTTTGGTTTGGGGGTTAGTTTCTTTAAGTTTTCTTGTCTGTTTTATATCTATCAGAACTGAGTTTTCAGGTAGAAGAGCCAGAGGATGACATACCAAAGAGGCAGTGAAGAAAGCATGGTGGCAAGGTGCAAAACCGATCAGTATTACTGCAGCACCCCGGTCACAAGTACGGGGAGGCCTTGTGCCTGCAAAGATCAAACAAAACAGTATGTTGTTACTAAGAGATTTAAGAGTTTATCTGAACAAAATAAATGCTGGCTGCCCAGATTTTTCTTGGAAAAAAACCTCTTGGTTTTAATAAAGATATCTAAATTTAACTTAATGGCTTGGCAAACTTCTGAAAATCAGCCAATATGCAGAGCCCACTTCTCAGATAATCTAAACCAAGACAGGCCTGTCAAAGGCAGTGGAACAGCACAACAGTACGCTGCTGAGGGACTCACTTGGGGATATTTTCTCTCAAATTCAGGCGTATTCCTGCATTCTTCTCAAATAACGACTTCTCTTTGTTTTGAGCTTCTCCACGCTGATACTGTATGTTGTGTTCGGTCTTCGCCTTCCAAAAAACCCAGAAGTACAGTTCTTTGTGTTCATTTTGTCCAGGCAGTGTTTACAGTTTTTGAAAACATGATCTGATTATGATTTGGTTCTAGGAAAAAAGGAAAGTGAAAACATGACTGTCTCATCTGTAGTCAACTAACTTTGGTTTGCTTTGGGTAATAATTAATTCTGCATCTAGTTTAGTATCTTTCCATGGTTATTTCCAGGGAATCTAGACTTGCTCTGGTAGTGCAATGGCCATTTTTTCAGGGTGTGTTCCCCTTTTCAGCTTTAGCAGATTGTGTGGCAATATAATGAAAGAGACTGCTCTGAAATTGCAGATGTGACTGTACTTTAACATGAGTAATAGCCTATTATGGAATAGCAATTAAGTAAGGCTCTGAATAAATAGGGCAGGTGTCTAAAAGCATCAGATGTTGGTTGCATTCTGAACTTCTGACCTTTCTGTTATTCTCAGGCATGGGCAGTTCAATAATTTGGATTAACCCTACCTTTAACTGCCAAGTGTCTAGAGTTGTTTAACTGAAAGTAATTGCTTGGAACAGCAGTTTCTGCACCCACAGCGCAGGGGGTGCACCCGCTCTCGCCCGCTGTGCCAAGGGGGCTGTGCTGTGCCCCTGCACACTGGGGCTGGAGGTGCTGACAGAAGCCATGGGGTACGTGTTGGTTCTTCCTTTAAATGGATGACGTCTAATTTGATCGAGGCTCTAATCTTGAGCCCAGAGGAGAAGGAAAGAGGATAGGGAACTATTTCAGCTGTGGCTGAGGAACTGTATTTGCTTTTTCAGAGGTGAATTGTACCCTGTTCCCTCCCTCTGTCTTCACAGGCTTTGTTTGCCCAGTGGGATGAGAGTTGCACTTCTTCCTTGTGGTCTTACCTGGTAGCAGGAAGGTGTGTTTCACATGACAAGGAAGTGATTTTAGAAAATTGATGATGCCCGTAGACGATTTCCTGACTGTTTCCCAAGTAATGTCCTGGCCACTGTCACTTCTACAGGTGCACTGTTAATCCAGCAGCCTCTGATAGCAGATTATGTCTGTATAGCAGAGCTGGCTGCATCTGGACATGATTGTAGCTGTCGCCTAAATCCTTATGGAATGAGTTCACAGAGCGAGACATGGAAGTTACGGCACATTTTTTTCTGTAAATCTGCTGCTGCTCACATACTATTAAATCCTTCTCTCTCTGTTTCTCCCCCCAAATAAATATCTTAACATACCCTATCAGGCATCATTATTATCAAATCCCCATGATATAAATCCTTATTTCCTGAACATTTGTTCTTAACAAGCGAGTTGCACTGGTATTTGCCAGATCATTGATGCTAATGATGCTCTGTGCCATTTGGAAGGTGTTTATGTATCCTCTGCGCCGTGGGGCCAGCCCTATTCCTGCCGGTTCCTCACCGCAGATACGTTTTTTCTGAATAAAAGCAGCCTCAAGTTGTTCTGAAGAACAGACAACACTTAAGGACACCTAATATGTAAGATCTTCAGCTGTGCAGCACGTCCTGGCAGCGGTGTCCTCCGCAGAGATGGAGCGTAGCTCTGCACTGGCTGGAGGAGAGCTGCTCTCTAGGCTGGGTTTGGCAGGGCTGAGACCAGCGCCTGCCGGTTGTAGCAGCACAGAATAAATCAGCAGCTGAGGGAAGACTTTTCCCCCCCTCTTTTTCCTGAAACGACCGGACAGGGCGGTGTGATCTCTGCAGTACCCGTTTCAGTGGGCTGGCTACAGGGGTGTCCTTCACCTCTCCAGTCTCCGTGAGCGTGGCCAATGCCAGCCAGTTTCTAGCAGTTTTCAAGTGTAACTTTGTGAACTACCTAGTGCCAGAACACCTTTTGTTTTCTGTGCTACATAAATCAGCTCTCCCTTCTGCTTCAGCTCGGGTGGCCAAGTTTAAAAGCATTTCCTTGGCACCAGCTGCAGGTCACTGTGGACTTCATATTCAGAAGTGTATTCATGGAGCTTTTTCTTATGCATAAACACCTTGTGTATTTGAGTTAGGCTGAAATGTGCTCCAGGTTTGGAGACCTAAAAATCAGTGAGTTGTCATGTCTCAGGCTTCAGGAACACACCAATAAGGCACACACAGCCTGCGTAAGGTGCCGTAAACACATTTTCATGCCTGTATACACATGTATCTGTGTGCTTTGGCTCTGAAGGGGTGTAAGATGCATATAAGCACACAAATAGTCTTAGTTCACAGAGTCTGTTCACATATGTAAGGCAAATGTGCAATAGTTCTGTGCTTAACCAATACCTGAATTATTTTTAATAACGTTAATATTACATTAACAGACAGTTGAGAGCATTAATCAGACAATTTGGTTTCAGAAGTTCTTGTGCTCTGTGTTTCCTTTATTAATTGCCATATTTTATGGACTTTCCTTCTTTTTTTTTTTAGAAGGAAAAAAACCCCCAAACCCCCCAAAACAACACTGTTTCACAGTTTGAGGGAGAGGAAAACCCAAAATACAGAGCCCATGTGCAATGTGATTAAGGAGTCATCAGTGAAATAACTTTGATCAGGGGGTGCTTCTTGTATTGATTATGCTGATCTGATCATGTTTGGCACTTAATTTTCTCAGTGTGCTAAAAATTAAACAGCGTAAGGGAAGGTGAATTATTGGGCGTTCTCATGGGTAGCTTTGACAGAAACGCACCTTTGTACCCATAGAGAGCTTTTCAGTTTGCGTCGTCAATGCATTGCACAATCACTCACAAGCCCGCTTTTGAGACTAGAAAAACGAGTGATGTTTCTGGATGAAGGTACACATTCAAGGTGTTCAAAATACAGTTTTACCCAGCAAATTCCTTTAAATTTGCGTCACCTTTTAAATCTCAGAGAGATCTTTTAAAGTTTCGAACAAAGGGTTGGTTTTTTTTCTGGTGCTGCTTTGAAAGTTATTACATGGGCAGGAAATACTGTGCTGGAAAGGTGTCTTTTTCCCCTCACTCTTGCATAACTCCAAAGGCTAAAATGATTTTGCTTAAACATGCCACATTGTCCCACAAAAGCAGATCCATAAATGACCTTTGGATTGGAATCAAACAAACCAGCAGGAGAATTTTGAAGTGAGGAATTAGAATGTATGTGCAACCTGTTTGTGCCTTAGAAGTCCCAAGAAGAGAGAAGATACTCTGTCACAGAATGCTAGGTCTGCTAATGCTAAGAAGGGTCTCTTCCAACCTCAATGATTCTATGATTCTATGATTCTAAGAAAGCAGGTATGGCATGGAAAGAAAGATTTATTACTATTATTATTATTTTTTTAATTACCACATGGATTTCTTAAAAGAGAACTTTAATATACAGAGTGACTGTTTGGAATTTGTGTGTAAAAGTTTACGTTGTGGTTCAGTTTTCTGGAGCTTTTCTTAGGCAAGTGACAGGTGAAGGCATCAGTTTTACCAGTTTCAAAAGACGACTACTCCAGGACTTCAGCTGGAGCTCTGCAGGATGGGTTTGCGTATTAGAGCCAGAGAAGATTAGGGGTTTTTCCTCTAATGCTTCTTATTAGCAGTTTGTTTCAAATCTCATTAAAATGAATTCATTTTTAAAAGTCCCTTCTTAGAAATAACTGCATGTTATAATTACTATGGTTCCTTCAGTTATACAAGTGATTTTTATTGTAATCTACGATATTTTTATTGCTGTTTCATTCATTCAGCTTTCACCTTTGGGATTTAGTTTAGATCTCAGGCTTGCTGAGCCATGGCCTGGCTTATCTGTGGTATTACTGCTTTTATTTGGCAGCCTGTCAGTACAGCGTAGTGTGTCTGACTCTACAATATAGCATGCAATTAACAGGAGTAAATTATTGTGTGACCATGGAAACTGGATGAACCGAACACATTGCTCAGCAAGGCTATGAAATCAGCTATTATTAGTCCCTGATCAGCACAGTGGTTCTTTAAATACACGTTCTTCCATTTAAAATATTTCTGTGATAATGAAAATTATAATTTAACAGCAATTAATTATAATGATAACATCTCTTAGCACCGAGATTTAATATTTTGAAGGAATTAAATGCACTCATCAAAAGTTTATTTATTTTCAGTTCATGCTTTTTTGTCATTAAAGGGAAATTAGATTTAAACACGAAACCAACAAAGGTTTGGCATTTCTTTCATCTGTTCTTCTCTCTGATTGCAATGAGTTTTTAAAGAAGCACACTTAAAACACACCACAGTTTCCACTTTTGTCTCCAGGTGATATCTCAACTTGTGCCTCAGATGAAAGACAAGAGCTACAGCTCTCTGAAATCCCTCACTGGGATTCCATAGGGATACCAGCAGTTTGGTTTTCTGGCCTGTTTCTGTTTAAGGTAGCTAAAATTCATAGAATCACAGAGTACTTCAGGTTGGAAGAGACGCCAGTTTATTTGGTCCAAAACGCCTGCTCAAAGCAGGGTCAACTTCAACGTTAGATCAGGTTGCTTAGGGACCCGTACCAGTGAGATTTGAATAACCCTGAGGTGGAGATCCCACAGCACCTGGGGAGTCTAGTGTCTGAACACCCTCGTGGTGACAGCTCTCTTCTTGATCTCCCATGAGAATTTCCCTTGCTTGGCTACATCCAGCAGGTCTCCTTCCTCCAGGGTGGTGTGTGCCGCTGCAAACTTCTGTCCGCACTGCCTGGGTTTGGTCTGTAACAGATGGGTTTCAGCATCCATATTTCTGTCTTCACAGTGAATATTCAGTCCTGATGCCCGTCCTTTATTGACTCATCTCTGCTTAACAGTTGCAATTTCGTATTTCCAAATATCTAAAGAAGGAGGATCCCAGTCCGGTCACACAGTTGGATTGTAGAAACAGCAGATTGCCAGTAGCCTTGTGCAAAAACTGTTGCATTACCTGCAGCTGCTGGGAAGAGGTAGAAGTGCTGAAAGGAAAAGAGAACAATAATAATAATAATAATAATACCCCAACCAAACAAAACCCAACCTCATCCTTCCTAGCCTTGTTTTTCCTCCTATAGACAAGTGGGAGTCCACTGTAAAACCTTTTTTGTTCTGCCGTGTTCAACAGGAAGAAGTAACATGGACCTTATGTAGTGAAGTACCTGGCGTGTTCTCTGCTGCTGCCAAGCCTTGCTCTCACCCTTGCTAACGCTGCTAATCAAGTGGTTTGGACAAGTATGGAAAATAACAGCGCTGTCCACCCTCCAAAACCCCCTAGCACTTCCCTACATTACCCTAATAATGCTTTTTAAAGAAAACTGCAAAGAATCCACAAGGTGGTGTGCCACTTGAAATACTGCAGTGGCCTCGGTTTTCGTTGTTCTGTGGGAGTGTCGGTGTCAGTGTTCTGGGACAGGCCAGTGCTTTTTCCATGCTCCTTTTCGTGAGGTGACTTGTCTGTTATGCAAAGGGGAAGAATGGCACCAAGTGGAAACCAGTAGCATCAAATCAGCCAGAAGGAATCTGTGTCCTTCTGTGTTAAACGCTGACAACACTGAGGTATTTTTCGTGCTGTTTTTAGAAGGAGGTCCATTTGAACTCTGCACTGCACGGTCCTTAGGCCGTAAAGTTATTCCTTTATTCAACTGTACTTTTGCTATTTTGTTGTAAAAATGGTTTTGTAACATCTCTCTCCACCTGTGGTTTGGAGACTAGGCCTTGATCCTCTTGAACATTTTTCTCATTATGGACTTAAGTAACGTGAGCGGTTATATTTAAACCAGGGCAGACTTTGGTGTTTAAAGCTGAAGATGTGTGTAGGTGTTTCCAAGAGCAGCACCTAGAAGTGTTAAACCATTTTAATCATCCACAAGAAGGGTTGCATTTCTGTAGCTGCTTTGCATTTCCTACAGAAAAACAAGAAGTCAGCTGGTATCCTAGAGTACCAGGGAAAAAAAGGCTGAAAGGTTAATGTTTATGGAATGGGCTGTGTGGCACGGTGTTTTCCATTGCAGGGAGCTGGTCATCATGCAGGAGATGGGTACGTGATTTTGCGTTCCAGTTCTCCTGAAGTTAAACAAGCAGTTCACATAACTTGCACCAATGTAGGGAAAGCCAAGCCCGTATTTTCTCCAAATCTCAATAAATATGTCATCTTCATCTTCTGAATTAAAAATAAATAAATAAATAAATAAAAATAGGCTGAGTTCTTCCAGCAGTTTAATCTGTTAAACCCGGGTGACTTTTATGTTTCATTTATTTGCTGTGGGAGACTTTACAGCAACATTTTGCAGATGAACATAATCATGCTTCTACAAAAATCCAAAGCTGGCTTTCAGGAGGTTTATTTTTGTATTGCTGACACCAAAATGCCGTAAATGCTGTATAAAAATAAAGACAATGAAGGGACCTGTCCTTCCACACCCTGTAGTGCTTGTTATTGTTCTGAGCATCATTTTATTGTGTGAGTGAGGTTTAGTGACATCAAAGAGAGAAAGCAGCAGAATTGTTTTTTCCACAGGCTGCATTATGTAGCTTTCCCTTTTTTCTTTTCAGAGCATTTTCAGCAGTGAAAGTAGTCACATGCTGTAATATTTAGTAGAGAGGGTAGATATTTAATAGGATTTAGAAGCTGGCTGGTACTTCCTAGTAAAAGAGAATGGATTGCTGAACACACCCCTGACTTCTGAACAATAGTCTCTCTGTAGCAGAGTTGGGAAAGCAGCGAGGGTTTTGCTGCTAATGAAAATCACCAGCTAAACACAGCATGAACAAAATCACCTTCTTGCGTTGTCATCTTTCACATTTGCATTTGTTCTTGTCTAAGTCATGTTCAAGCATGTAAAAGCTCTGGTGTAATCTCACCGTTTTCGATAGGTAAGTCACTCCACAGATTACTTTATGCAATAAAATAATCATAACAAATATATTCTACTTGCATCAAAATCATCATCTGCAGTCATTCCTCCATGTTAAACTCTTTGCAAGACTGAAGTAAAAATGGAGATGTTTCTAAGCATTGGACCGGCATGTGTCATGTTCTCTGTGTAAGATGGAAGTTTGATGTCTTGTGGGTTTCATTCTAGGCTGTTGCTTGCCTTTGCACATGTGTGTTATGGACGTCTGTCCTCTGCATTAAACGGATTTTTTACCATTTTCATCATCTCCTGTTTTCAGTCCTGACCCATTATCTGCAGCTGGAGAAAAGCAGCATCCGCTGTTCAGTTTTATTTCCTTACTGCTAAAGGGGAGATAGTCGAAGGACACTTGAATGTTAAGATAAACTAATTTTATTTCCTTTTCTCTATAGACAGCTAATAGTCCCCCTCCTGACTGGGTGATCCTTCCTCCTTCCATCATTTTTTCCCTGTTGACCGATTCCAATATATTTTAATTTGGACTGTGCCTGACTGTGCATGCTTACGCGTTGTTCCCTCTGGGCTGCTTATTGCCACAGGTACTAATATAGTGTGTACTGGGACCATGTGAAAAAGCCATCATTTCGTGCATGTTTATCCAAGCAGATGTTTCTCTCCTTAGCTGATTGATACAGATACACAGAGGTACTTTTTTCCCCTCTGGGTTATATGTAGCGTTGCATCAGTTGACTGGTAAGTGTCGCCATGCAGCCCCACGGGCAGTCCCTGCCACAGAGGGTGCCAGCTGAGGCTCTCACCCTGCTCGGCTGTCAGGAGCACACAAAACCCCATCTCAGCCTTCCTCCCCGGCATGGATCTCAGGCCAGGGTTGCTGGTAATCCCCAGACTTCCTCTGAGCATGCAGCCCTTGGTTTGGACAGGAAATTTAAGGACCACGAGCCACCAGTGTTGTTCTTTTCTCAAGGCGCTACTGGAGCGATGAGCAGAGCTTTGACTGGGTTGTGGCAGAGCTGCTGAGGGGTCTGTGTACCAGCCTCAGGGCCAGGTATGACCGAGGTATTTTGTGCAAGCCTGTGCTCAAGCCTGCCTGAAACAAAAGAGTTTAGACCGGTATTAGAATTATTTCATGTTCAGCATCGGTCTTCTGTTACTATAACAAACGGTGAAGATGATTGCAGTGCATGTGTTCATGTTGGTTCCTGATAGAATCTTGGTTGATCACTACATTCTGGTCCCGGTAGCTGATCTGCCGTTCTTTCAGGCATCTTTCTCAATTAAAAATTTTCCAGGCACAGCTGGAATTTGTAAAACTGTGAATATTGCTGGCTACTTAACTCCGTATCTTTGCATCTCTGAGAAAACATACAGTGATATCCTGTGCCCTGAAAGCCTACAGTAATGGGAACGTTGTCCTGTGAAAGGAAGCTCTGTTTTCTTTGTGCGTGGTTAACCTAGGTTATGATCTGAAGAATTCTGGAAAGCTGTGGATATTGGGTATCAGCAAAAGTGGTGTGCCTGGAGCAACACTCAGCTGATCTCTGAGTCAGTGTGTTTGGCAAATGCTTTGTGTAGGTTGCACACTGGCTGTGTTCGAGCTGGAAAAATTACTTACAGCATTGAAATCAAAATAGTCGTAAATCTGCAGGAGACAGAGCTTTTGGAATTGAGGATTAAAACACATCCTTAATTTGCCTTGCTTTTGAGGTATCGCAGGGATCCACAAACACTGACAATGCCCAGAGCGAGGTGCCTGCTGGCTGGGCTTGGCAGGAAGGGTCTCGGTGCCTGCGAGAGCCAGGCTGTCCCGGGGCAGCCGCACGCACACCGAGTGCTCGGCCAGCAGTCCCAGACACTCGGTGCTCTAATTCCTCTTGTTTTCTTCAGTAACATTTCAGCTCCTTCCAGAGCACCCCCTTGGCACCCCTATCTGATGGGGTGCAGAGGCATTTGCTGCCCCGGGGCTGGCAGGAGCTCTCGCACGCTGCGAGCCATTTTACCTGTGCTGGGCTGGCAGCAGTGTGCGCCAGATGTATTTGCCATTCACTTTGAAATGCAGTCGTGAGGTCGGTTTGTTGCAAACGTGGTTTGACCAGTAGGGAAGGGAGCAGATTGTCTTCAAGCTGTTTTTAGGAAACAGGCAGCCGCGGAGGTAACCTTTGCCACGGGAGCAGTTAGTGCTGCGGTTGTGCGAGGGGATGGGCTGATAGCGATCCTGGCACGTGGGAGCGGCAGACGGGTCATGGGGGCCCGTGTTTCTCCTCCAGCTGTGCATTTTCCAGGGTATTTATTAAAACAAGTTCTCTGTTATTCTGGCACAGCCCTATTGAGCTCACTCAGCGGAGCTGAGCGTGTGGCAGGGAGGGATGGTGTGTGTGACCCTCCTCTTGCTGTCCCACGCTGGGGATTCAGTGACTGGCACCCTGATCTTTCAGAGAGTTGGCTGCATTTTTGTCAGGAATTTTTCCTCATCAAATTAGTAGAGGAAGAAGTGACTCTCCTCAAGCGGGGAAGGGGCTAGATGCCTGCATGTGATCCCCTCCGGGCCTGGTTTATGCCAATTTCAGTGTACGAACTCCAGTTTATTTACTAAATTCCTAAACAAAGTCAGTCCTTGATTTATCACAGTCACAGAGCTGGAGTTTGCGAGCCACTGTACGATAGTAGTATTGTCGTGAGGGTTTCCGCAGAAAGGAAATTTCCTTCCCAGTGTTGCTTCAAGATAAGTTAGATTCTCTGTTATCAACGCTGCTGGTAGAATGGCTTCCGTTTTCCTGCTGTGCGTGTTTTGCATGTTGCGCATTTCTCTTTACCCTTGGGAAACAAATGTTTTCACAAGCTGTAGGATGCTTGGGGCTCCACCCATATCTGCTAGTTTTAATTAATCTTCAAAATCTAAAACTGTGTTTTTGAAAGCATGAAGGATATTTGTCGAAACGATCACATGAGATTCATAAATAGCACTTTAGGGCCCATTGCTGATGTTAGATACCTGGTGTCATCACTCACGGATGCACCAAGCCCCTCGGTGTGTAGGTTTTTACACAGCACTAGACCTTAAAAGAGTCATAGTTGTGTGCTGAGCCAAATTGTCAGGGCTGTAAGTACCGCTTTCCTGTATGTGTGTTTCTTTCTCTGAGACATATAACCGAAATTCATTGGTTTTAATTCTGCGCATGTTTTAACCTGAAACCCCAGAGCAGAAAAAATCAGTTTATCAGTTTGAAAAGGCTGGTAAAAGCGTTGCAAAAGCCTGCAGTCATTGTGAAACACCATGTAGAAATAATCAGGAGAGGTTTTAACATGACCAACCCCAGCCACGCAATTTTCAGAATGGGCTTGTTTTGCTTTCCCACGTTGTGTGAGCACAAGAGGAGTCAAGCGAGGCTGTGTTAAGAGCGGCTGTGCCTTCTCTCTTCTGGTGTTTCCATCACTAATAGAGTCAGCGGGGAATTAGAGCTGTGCGCCGCCTGTGCCGAGTGCATGACAAAGAGTGGCCTTCCTGGGTGACTGGCCCATGGGGAGACCGAAAGAGCTGCTGTGTCTCTCCGGTGGCGTTTTTCTGCGATAAGTTGCCGGTTTGCTGGTTGTGCCAAAAGCTGGCAGTGACCAGGTGGGGGCCTGGCTCTTGTGCGGTGCCGCAGGGTTTTCCCGTGAGGCTGGCGGCTGCACGCAGCCAGGGATCTCACTGCTTTTGGCTGTTCTTGCTGTGATTTAGAGGAAAGGAGGAGAGAGGGGAAGAAAATGAAAAGCTGTTAGAGTCCACAGCAGTTGAAGTTGCTCAGGCACATGTTGGGAGCTGACAGTAAGCTCAGCATGTGGTGCTAGCACTGAAACCGTCGCAGCTGTGATCTCTGTAGAGATTTTCACGCTATTTTTATCTGTTGGGGTGAGCAGGGAGGAGGACGGCACCGCAGAGGATGGGTGGGGGTCAGGTGAGAGCGAGCGCGGGGCAGGTGCGGAGATGAGGAGCCAAAAGAACCAGCTGAGCCCTTCAACCTCTCACCGTCAACAGGAAATCGAGAGCCACAGAGAGCAAGACAGAGGAAACGGGAAGGCACCAGGGAGAGGCAGAAACTGCCTTTCAAATAGACTAAAGAAAACACGCGTAACAGCATCAGCTCCCAAAGCACGGAGGGCCTCCAGCTAGGCGAGGAGAGCCTGTAGACTCTTTCCCGTCCTCTCCCCCACTGATACTTTGGTGCGCTTAAGGATGCTGAGGCAACACAGAGGAAGAGTCGTCACCAGAACTTTTTTCCCTGAATCCACTCTGCCTGAAAAATGTACTTTCATGTCCTGTTTTAGGGCCACCAATCGTACTGGGGTGGGAAAGCCTTTCTGGGAGAGTGACCCCTGGGCCACATGAGTGCCCTCTGCAGGAGAGGCCCTTCTTCCCCCTCCCTTAAAGGGCTGCCTGGAGCCAGCTGATCTGTTGACTTCCTTTGTCTTTCAACAACAGAAGATCCTAAGCTGGTATCAATTAATACAATGACACCAAAGTTTTCACAGCCTGACTTGGCATGTCACTGTTTCCCACATCATGTCCTTAATCTGTTCAAAATCGGGCTCTGACCCTTCATCTTTTTTACTAAAACCTCATGGTTTTCCTACCCATTACTTTTATTGTGATCCCAAATTGGGAGATCGTTGATTACCATAACTTCAGACGAAAGATTTGGCCAGCAGGTCAGGGGAGGTGATTCTGCCCCTCTACTCTGCTCTCATGAGACTCCACCTGGAGTACTGTGTCCACCTCTGGAGCCCTCAGCAAAGGAGGGACATGGACCTGTTGGAACGGGTCCAGAGGAGGGCCACAAAGATGCTCAGAGGGCTGGAGCACCTCTGCTATGAAGACAGGCTGAGAGAGTTGGGGTTGTTCAGCCAGGAGAAGAGAAGGCTCCGGGGAGACCTTAGAGCAGCCTTCTAATACCTAAAGGGGGTTTACAAGAGAGATGGGGATGGACTCTCTGTCAGGGAGTGGGGCGATAGGACAAGGGGTAATGGTTTTAAACTGAAAGAGGGGAGATTTAGATGAGATCTCAGGAAGAAATTCTTTGCTGTGAGGGTGGTGAGGCTCTGGAACAGATTGCCCAGAGAAGCTGTGGATGCCCGTTCCTTGGAAATGTTCAAGGCCAGGTTGGATGGGGCTTTGGGCAACCTGGTCTGGTGGGAGGTGTCCCTGCTCAGGGCAGGGGGTTGGAACTTGATGATCTTTAAGGTCCCTTCCAACCTGAACCATTCTATGATTCTATGATTCTGTTAATGGATGGCTTCATGATGATGTTTGATAGCTTTTTTGTTTTACACAATATTTTCTATATCTGACTATATTTAGGTTCCTGTACCTCTGTATTTCTCTTCAGAATGAGTGTGACCACAGGGATCTCTGAACGTTGTGCTTCTGTACAGAGACTAGAGTGATTAAATAAACAAACTTGCTGAGTTGTTTTGGGGCTTGTTCAAGCTGGTGAAGGGAGATGTAATTTCTCTTGGCATTTTCTTTAAAAAGCACCACCTATTGCAAGGTTTTTCTTCTGTGACCCATTTCAAAAAAATACTTCAACTAAAAGCATGGATTACTACACAAGCAGATATGCAGATACAGATATAGCAGGAACTTGCTATAAATAGTTCATAAAATATATATCAGTCACTATATTTAAATCACTGCTTGAGTAGACAACTAATTCCAGTAGTCAGATGTGTGAGTTTTTTCTTCTTTTGTCCATGATTGAACAATCTGTGTTGTTACACCACTGGTAGGAATTGCGGCATGGTCAGGAGACGGTGCAGCTTTTGGCTGCGAAGGCAGCGTACGTCTGTCTAGTGTTGCCTTGGCTGGGCACGGCGTGGGCTGTCTGACCACCCGGGCGTTCTCCCATTCACACAGTGCGCGCAGCAGCCCCTTGCTGCTGAGGCTGTGACGTGCCAGCAGGAAAGGGGACGTGCGTGACTGGCAGGGCATGGGGCAGAGTGGAGGGCAGGCTGGGGGCAGACCCTTCAGAGAAGCTGCAGTTGGCTCCTCTTGGCGCGTGGGGAAGCAAGCCACAGTTATTGCTTCCTGTCTCTTGGCAATCCTCTGCTTCATACAGAGTGAGGGCAAACAAGAGTAAAGCGAACTGCCAATTCATTGAAAGAATATTACTGTTTCATCACAAACCACACCTTTTTACATCTTTCCAAGCCCCATTTTTTAATTTCACACCTTATAGGTAGGTAAAAGCTGTTACAAACGGGATGGTTTCAGTGCAGTAGCTTTGGTCATGTCCTGACACGTGGTCGGGTACCAGCAATAAATTCAGAAATACATGGGAGGAACCGAAATCTTAGGGTGGGGTTTATGTAATTGGGCAAACGGTCACTGAAGTGCTGGTCTGCTCTCCCACTCCTTGTTGGATTCCTCCTCCTTACCACCATTCTACTGTATCATTTACTTTCTCATTGGCTTTTTTTCTTTTACTTGTTTTCCAGCTTTGTATCCTATGCAGCCTCAGCTGCTTTGCATTCCTTGTCACCAAGATCAGGCTTTTGCCACTGTCCCAAGGTCCTGCAGGTGTGGAGGCCGTAACTGGTTATGAACATTCTGGGATCATGCCCCAACCATACTGTGCCCCCAAGAAGGGTTATGTCCTTCCTTTTGAAGGACAGCATCCACCGAAACCCTGGGTAGTCAGATATAAACTCTGGGTTGATCTGCACCATCATTAATGTTTTCTGTGTTTCAAGCAACATACTTAGAGTTTTGAGAGCTGAACACGTTACATTTTGGGTTAGGATTTACCAGTCTTCATGTTTTGTTTCTGAATGTGCCAGCAACTTCAACAAGACCAATGGAAGGTTTAGATGCTCAGCTGGTTGGAAAAGCAGACTGCTTTCATTCGTATGGCTAAGTATGGACTTTGGAGTCCAAGTTTGAGCACCTGTGTTTTGACAAATTTGGGTCTTTAGTAGTTCCCAGCTCAGTGAAATTACTTTTTGCTAACAAGAAAGGGGCTTCATCCAAAGCCCTTGGCAAAAGAATTTAACCACAAAGATGTATAATATTTTCTGTCTGAGAGTTCTCAGCTTGGCAGATAGCCGTTTAGGAGTTTCTGAATTAATGTGGACTGTAGTGAGCCTGTGCATTAAGAGAACTCTCATAGCCAGTGTTTTCATGTATGTCTTCTGAAAGACTCTGGGAAGGGAAGGTGGAAAGAACCTGTTTTTCTATGGCTTTAAATAAATGCAAGTCTACTTCAAACATGCAGTTATGGAAAAGTTCATCATGACATTGTTTAAATACAGTTACAAATGTTGAATCTGCAAATAAATACTGTAACAGGAAGGGAAAAAAGTAAATGGGAGGTTGTTGTCTCTGCTGTCTTTTGAACCTATCTTAAACCAAAGTGACTTCTGGTATTTCAGGGGATCTGTTGTGGATTTGTGTGTGTATTTGAGAGCAGAAGTTGGTCTGTTCTTCCAGCAGTGGACAGTTTGATCAGTCCAAAGGGGCTTTTAGATTGTAGCTCTACAACAGACCTCTTTACACCTTGAGAAAGCTGCTTATCTGAGCAGCAAGTAAGTCTGCAATATATAGTTCAGGTTTATTCTCTAGTTAGTAACTTAGTAAAATTCCCACTGATGTTAGAAGATGTCATAAAAAAGGAAGAAAGTTGGATTTTCCGTGGAAAGTCCCAATTTCTTCAATGATTCTGCTAAGAAGACAAGCCATACCTTTAATTTAATATTAGACGTGTGAGTATCACATTTTCACATAGGTACATGAGCTGTGATTTATTTTGAGTAACATTGTGTTGTTTTCCTAACAGATGAACGTGAGGCAGTTCAGAAGAAGACTTTCACAAAGTGGGTTAATTCCCACTTGGCACGTGTATCATGCAGAATTACAGATCTGTACACTGACCTTCGCGATGGTAGGATGCTCATCAAACTTCTGGAAGTTCTTTCAGGAGAGAGACTTGTAAGTGTTTATTAATATTCATTGTGGAGTTTTTGTTTTGGTTTTGGGTCGGTTTTTTGGTGAATCCTTGGCTCAGTTGAAGTACAGCAAAACTGAGTACTGAGGGTTCAGTGCTGCAAATGTCTTTTTATGTATTAAAGAAAAAGAAATAATGTCTATTGCTTCAGCTGGATCCAGACACCATTAAAATATCTTCCTATTGGTTTCAGTAGGAATCAAAGAAAGTCTCCTTCAAAGGTTCCTTGCTGGTGAGATGCTGAGTGCTTCCAGCAGCATGCTCCCTGCTCCTGAATCTGACAGATGCAGAGCACTAAATGTTCTCCAGCCCCTTAGACCATTTTGGTAAGGTGAATTAGATGTGCTGAGGAACGTTCCCGGGCACCGTGGCCAGCTGGCCTGATTCTGTGGTAATAAACACAGCTGATGGATGCAGGTGGCTGTGTGCAGGCTGCCTGCTGGCCCAAGGACTGGAACAGCCCTTCCTCCTTCTCCGGAGCGTGCTGGGGAGTCATGGAGGACAGCTGGTTGGAGATGGCCAAGTCCAACCTGGGAAGCATTGCAGCACTTTTAGCCATGGTGTTAATTGCACCCCACTGCTCACGAATGCTCCTGGGTGTGTTTGATTTTACTAGAATAGATAAGGTTTGGATTTTCTTTGGTTAGAGGAATATCTGAAATGGATTTAAATTAATGGGGCAAATTATTTCTTTGGGTATGCTGAGAGACCCCCTTTGATACCAGCACAAGGGAGTGGTGAATAAGAAAGTCCCTGTAGAGAAAAGTGCTGCTGATTAACAGGAAAACTGGGTGTCAGGAAGTGGCTAGGTATCAGTTTTTCCTTCAGTTACCTAAATGATGGCTATGCTCTTAACTACCTAATTTAAAGCAATCTTTTCAAAGAAATATGGGTATTTAGCTGAGACCTAAGGCTACATGAGGATGCAACTGTGTAATCGCTTGTCATCAAGCACTCCTATTAATGGAAGCTCCATGGCTTAAGACTCTGGTTAATGAATTGAACGTATGGCCCACAGTGTAGTGCCTGTACAGTAAGACAAGAGAGGGAGTTTTCTGAATGTGTCTGAGAGTAAGGAAACTCTGATGTGCATAGAAGTACGTGGATGTAGGATGTGGATGGAGGCAACTAATCTCAATGTTAGTCAACTACGGTTTGCTCAAAACATGTTTCTGTCTATGCCAAATCACTTACCTCCTGAGGTATTAGGATTGACGTGTTCACTGCAGGTAGCAGATATTATTCATAGAGGAATATGAGGCCAGTGTGCCAAATTATTTGAGAATTCGTACAGCAACTGTGCCACATCTGTTAAATCTTCCTATCTCCCTGCCAAGGTTTGACTTTCAGTATCGAGCAGCAGTGGTGAAGCTCAGACCAGTTGCGTGACTCTTGCTGTGTGATTCATTTACGTTTTTCACTCCAGGTCTTAAAAAATGCCAGCAGAGCTTACGCAGCTGTTTGGGTGGGGAGAGTGCAGGAGCCACCTGATGAGACTCTTGTATCTGCACTTGCATCATCGTTTGCGTATCGCATTGGCAGCTGCCTGCACCGCCACAAATTCTTTGTGTAGCTTCGTTATCTCAGGATGGAGGACAGCAGTCTCTGTTTGAACAGTACATTCCACCACACCTTCCTCTGCAAACAAGAATACAGATAACGCAATGCACTAAACCTTGAGACAATTACACACATCAAAAATATTCCAGGAGGGTTGGCACGTAGCATCCACTTGCTGGTGTTCGTCAGCCGTCTGGAATTTATTTTAGCTGGTATTGGTTAGATTCTGACTTCTGCATGACACCCAAGCAGAAATCTAAAGGCAGTATCTTATGCAGAAAGCTTAAAATCAAGACAAGAAACATCAAATGGTAAGAAAGCAATAAACAAAGGCAGAAACTAGCCTAGATAATTATTTTAATATGGTGTGTTTACTGATGGAGCAGAACAAACAGGAGTTGTTTTCTCACTTTTGAACCTGGGATTGAGATTCTGGAGCTGGAGCCATATGCCCATGGAGCAGAGCCGGGGGTTTAGGATACTAATCAGGGAAGCAGTTCTGCTCTTTGCCCCGTGTAACACCTCCAGCCTCATATGCAGAAACACTGCATTTTTCAAAAGCTATTGTGATTTTAGTTGGTGAAAACCCAGAGTCCTTGAAGGTATGTTGGAGAAACTCAAAATAAGAGCGTCTAATAAGGGCAACATCTGCACCTCCCTGTCTTTGCTTAGCTTGATTCCTAATCCTAGTGTTTAGTCCAGACCTTACTACATAAGGTCCTCTGTACAGCACAGTATTTGGAAAGAGATTGATAGCATGCAGCAGTCTCACTGACCAAAGCAGAAAAGGATCCAGCCAGGATGAAAAGACGGTTGTAATTTTGTTTGCACGCACTGTTAACCAGCTTCTCCCAAACAGAAAAATAAAGCTGAGAAATTCTTTTCAGCATGAAATTAAGGATTTTGATCAGTTTCTTCTATAACTATATAAAGGATTAGTGAATTCCTTACAGTTCCTGGGTGCTCAAAGGTCAAATCATTTAAGCAGATTCTCTGTAGTGAGTTCTATCATGTTTTCTGTTGGAAAAGGGGAGATTTTTGATGTAAAACAAATTTTTCTGGTAATGTGTGTGTGAAGACTCTTGAGTTTAGTTAAATACAATAAATGACGCATCTGGTATGCTTTCTTTCCCTCTGGTTAATATCTGGATCCGTGTCAGCCCAGTAAAGGTGAAAGTTATGTCTCATCTTGAGGCTGTGCAAGAGAGTGTGGCAAGCACAGCCACACCTTGTGCAAACCACACTCAGCCTCTTCCTCTTCTTGTTGCAAAACTGGGTTAAACTGCATGGCCTGCCGGTGCGGAGGGACAGAGAAATGAAACCTTCTGTCTTCTTGGGCGCCCGACATTTTTTTGGCCAGGCAGCTGAAATTTGAAGTGCCTTCTTGGGCCATTAATAAATCATAGTTTGAACAGCACTAGATGACACTGCTAATCAGCTGTTACAGACACAACAGGGAATTTCTGAACCAGAAAGCGCACCTAGTGCTGAAGCACTAGAAAAATCTGTGTGCCCACCCCTGCTTTCCAGGGAGCAGTGTCCTGTTGAGGTTCTCTGTGTGTGCTCTGCTGCTTTGCATGCAGCCGTTGTGTTTGTGGGAGAGAAAATCCTACCAGTAACCTGAAAGTTATGTTTCTTGGATTCTTAATCGGAGAGTATGTCATGGTAGAGAGTGTGGGTGGGAGCAGACCATCTCGGGAATGAAATAAAACATCTATTGTGAATGGTATTAATTCTGTCACCTTGGTGCTGGACCTTCTGAAAGCAGAAAAAGTACTTTTGAAACCATTTTCTGCTTAGTAAATTGAGGCTTTGGAGGCAGTGCAGTTTCTGCTCAGGTAGGTGAGAAGGGCTGCGTTGAAGCAGAGGGGACAGAGACAGGTCTGCCGCTGCTGCTTAGAAGAGGCCACAGTCACAGTCGTTCCTGTGTTTTGGGAACACGTGGTGAGAGTGAGCACACCTTGGGAAGCTGCTCCCAGGTGTGGCAATGGGCTGGGGCGAGTCGTGGGCTGGGCGGCCCAGCCTGGCCTCCACCTGCCCCTGCAGCTGGGCGCTCCTTCTCCCACCTTCCTGCCTGTATTTTGCAAGGTTAAATTAAACCTGTGCTCCAGCTTACCACACTCCTGGAGGACTGATGGTACCAGCAGAAGGATGGATCTGGGATTGTCCCTGCTGATAGTGAGGGTTCTCCGGTTGGTTTCAGCAAACTGCGTCACCTCACTCTTCCTCCCAGTCGTGCTATGGCTTCTCGCCCTGTACTGGCAGGATTTGGGTTGTATGGTATGTGCATAGGGAGTACCTGCAATCTGTGCCTCTTCGGAGGGATTTTTACACCCAAAAGCAGTGGCAGGTTCTTGGAAATCTTCACCCTTATTGGGAGCTGTGGGTTGACTTTCTCGGCATCGTTCCCCAGCCTCTGGAGGAGAACGGTGCTGACTGAAAGGTGAAGTGAAACCAGTGACCTCAGGGGTTTGTGTGCCCTGAAGGACATCTTTCTAGTAAGCATTTCATCTTTATGACACGCTGTTATACAGGCTGCTGTTTCTAGGGCCTGTAATATGCCTCCGGCTGAAACTCTTCCATTTGAGCGCAGTCTGAGGCGAGGGCTGTGCCTGAGCTATTTCCATGGCCGGGTAATTATGTTCACTGCAGAAAACTAGAAAATTACGTCAGTGAGTAGCCTGACCGAGTACCTTTGGTGACATCTCAGTGAGCAGTGAACAGGCTATTGGACTGTAATCCGTATCTGCAGAACAAAGTTGCTTTAATTTTCTTCAGTTTTACAGCAGAATTCTACAGGCTGTTAATACATTAATGGCTTTTTTCATTTGCACTGGGCCTTCATAAAATTGTGTTACATTGGTGTGGATGATTGTTGTTGTTGTTTTTACTTTCTTTTTCTATGAATAAACTGTTTGGAATAAATCTATTCTAGTATTTTCATCCTATTTATCCTACTTCACCTGACCAATAAAAAGCAATGACATTTCTATCTGGAGGAGTTTTATTGAGTAACTTACGGTCCAAACCTGAGCCGCCTTTTTGGAGAGTGTATATCTGTGTTTACAGACACTCTCTGGACCATTCATTGCCAACTCCCTCTGTTGCATGCGTGTCTCAGTTATCAGTTTGTTTCCTATCTTTATCTTTGCAGATAGAGATAGTGTGGAAGAACCTGTACTGGAGAAAAAAATCATCTTGGGAAAATGTATCAGGTGTGGCGTGAACCTAATGATAATTTATCTTCCAGCTAGTGAGTGAATATAGTAGGCAGAAAAAATGAAGGAAGTAAGCAGGCAAAATACTTTGAAGGGCAAATGCAATTGGTGCCTCGTGTGTGCGACGTGGGTCTAGGAGGTAGCACAGGTTGCCATGTGCTACCATTACCACATGTGCATGCACTGTAAGATGCGAGGAGTGGTTTTGTCCGTTGAAGAACAAATACATACAGTATTGCTGGCTGGCAGGGGACAATGTGGTGACTCACCTGCCTGGACTAAAGAGTTAGCAAGTTTTAAGTTAGAAAAGTTTTTTCTTTTCCTTCCATCTACAGTAATGCGTGTTTTTCTTCTCCCTTTTGCCTTCAAGCCTAAACCAACTAAGGGAAGGATGCGCATACATTGCCTGGAGAATGTTGATAAAGCCCTCCAGTTCCTGAAAGAGCAAAGAGTTCACCTAGAAAACATGGGATCTCATGATATTGTGGATGGGAATCACAGACTGACACTTGGCCTTATTTGGACTATTATCCTGAGATTCCAGGTAAGGATGTATACGTACACAGATACACACTCATCTGAGTTTTCCGTACTTGTTTGTAATATACTTTGTGCTTTTTAAGAGTGAAGCACTCCCAGGTCCTCTCAGGTGATGGGAGTGAAAAGTGCTTAGCATCTGGCAGGGTGTGCTCCAGAGCTAACGGCAGAGGATAAACAGTGCTTCGTGGTGCTGCTGATGTGGAGTGGCGGCCAATGGGAGCTTCCTGTGCAGAGAGTAATATGGTTTTATTTTTAAATTACTAATAAATATGAAACTCCACTCATAGACCTATACACTCTTGTAGACACAGGAGGAAATGCTACCCTCAGGTGCTTTTACCTCTGTGGTCATTATCATTAACCTGGCTGACTTTGCACTGAAGCAGATTAAGGGTGCCCACAGGAATTGTTTTAGTGTCCCAGCTGATGGCTGAGATTTCTTTTTTTCCAGCAAGTTGCACATTGGTCTTGCCCTCAGTTAAAAAAGACCGGAAAGTACTTTTGCAGAAAGGATAATAAATTTATTTAATAAATATATGATTTATAATAACATAGGAATAAATATTTAATAAATTTTAACATTCTCTTAATTTTGGTGTTGCTCAGTGTTTTCTGAACATGAAAGCGTCTGCCTAACTTTCAGTGACAGAAGTGGAACTTTGCTGAAGTAATACTACTCTATTTAAAAAGCAGTGAACTGTATCCATCAAATGAGATATATTTGTCCATATGAAGTAAAAAGTGGGTTCCTTTTTTTTTCTTTTTCGTCTGTTTAAAAACTGGGTAACAGCCTAGATCTGGAATATATAGTTGTGCTGCTGCTAAAGGCAAACACTATTTTCTCCAAGCTTGAGATCCCACAGTGTGTTCGGTGCTATGAAACCCCTGGTTAGCTTTTGCCTGTGGATCCCCTCATGAGGACCTCTACCTGCTTCACCCCCTTGGCTCCTGGATGTGCTCAGCATCCTGCAGGAGGCACCTGGCAGGGTGGCATGCATCATAATGCTGTATAGGGCATGGCTTGCCTTGACAGTTGGAAATGCATTTTCTGGTGAAGTTTGAACTATTTTGTCAATGGACTAAAGAAAGAGTAATCCTACGGTAAAATAAGGGCAGATGAAGCTTTCTTCTGACGTGAATGCTTTTAAATGAGGAAGAGCATTCACCTACTTCCACTCTGCCTGTCATCATAGATTTTCTTTGTTCCTTATATTCTGATATAATTTCTTCCATCTTTTCAAAAAAAGAAAAAATGTGTTTTTTCAGAGAAATATTTAAAACTTATGTGTTAATTTTAGATCCAAGATATCAGTGTTGAAACTGAGGACAACAAGGAGAAGAAATCTGCTAAAGATGCTTTGCTTTTGTGGTGCCAGATGAAGACAGCTGGGTGAGCGTGTATTAAGTGATTATCTCTAAAGCTCTTACAGCATTTTGAGTTTTCATTGAAATAATTTAAAATGGGCAAACACATTAATCCTTAAGTGGATTCAACCAAGAGAACTGAATTGATGTTTACAAGTCAGAAAATTCTGAATTTTATTATATTAATGCTGTGTGATAAACATTCCATTCTGATAATCCATGAATATATTGCAATATGCTGACTCTTTTTCACCCTGTTCTGAAGAAGCAGTGATGCTTCAGATGTTTGCCACCAACTTTTCCCTATATATGGGAATATTTCCAAAATATCTTTCTCTGACAGTAACCTTCTTGCATAATTAAATATCCATTTGTAGAGATTCATTATGTTTCCCCCATGAAACGTGGATGTCCCTGTGATAACTTGGGGCACTTCAGCATTATTCTAATGGTACTCCATCTTCTCCAAGAATTCTTACGAAAGTGGTTTGTTAGCAGCCTGAAATTTTTGGAGACTTGCAAAATACGCAGATCACCAAGCAGATTAACTTTGCATCTCTGGAGTACAAAGGTGGCTATCACATGTGCTTTGTTTAAAAGTCAGACAGTGACTAGAGTCAGTCCTCGAAGATGTCTTGGGATACCGGGCAATTTCAAGGAAAACTTAATGTGTCGCTGCTCCCATGGTACTTGCAGCCATCAGAAAAGGTTTTACTCCTCTCTGTTCCTCCAGCTATTCCTACTCTTCTCTTGAACTTGATATTCTGAGTACCTGAAAATAATTCTTTGCCAGCAGCTAAGCAGGAGCAGGCCTTAGACGTGCAGGGATTTGAAACCTCACAGGCTGCAGGTTGGGCAGCAAGTTATAAAATAGTAACTTCAAGTGATTACTCAGAAGATCATTTAGAGCCTTTCTCTGGAATGCATATCATTTCTGCAGGGTTTACAAGAGTAAATGAGATGCATTGACCTCTAGTGTCAGTCTCTGATTAGAAAGCAGTCAGGATGATAGATTATCCACCATGGGATGGTTATATCCCACCTTAAGGTTTACAATAAATGTGTCACTCCTGCAAGCAGCTTTTAGTGACAGTGTGGGGAGAGCTGCAGGAGGGATGCTATTCATTGCGCTCTCTTTTGTTTTTGTTCTGTTCTGTCAGTTACCCCAATGTCAACATTCACAACTTTACCACAAGCTGGAGGGACGGGATGGCTTTCAATGCACTAATACACAAGCACAGGTATGTGTGGGCTAATATCTTTATGGATTTTGAAAGCTTGGACTGTTGCAGTGTGCACTGGGTTTTGTTGTTACCTTGCAGCTTGATTTTAAAATCTGTGAAGTGGGGGAAGTTGAAGAATTGCTGAGAGTTTTACAGCAACTTGCCTTGCTTTAGAGCTTAACAGCTCTTGCGGTCACTGTGAGCTCATCTGGGCAACAGCTTCTCCCATCAAGAGTCAAAACAGGTTGTGTTTGGTTTCAAAAGAGTAAATTATACACATGATTGTTTTGGTTTGTGACTGACCAAGTTGGAAGAAAAATTTTTGTACCTTATTGAGTAACCGATGATCGGGTCTGGTTGCCTAGAATTCGGAGGTGGGAGGGGGACACAACACACAACAGCACCCTGGAGGGGAAAGAAATCCCTGCAGAGGGATGGCAAAATCTGGTGCTAGACTTCGTCATGGCTGGGGATGCGGCTCATTGGCAAGCTCGGATGAAGCTACTGGGATGGCTTGCATGCTTACATGGGCATGAGGAAACACTGGGTGACCACAACTTCATTCCCTTATTTTCCAGGTCACCTTTATCCCTGGTAAATTATTCTCCATTATTTGTCCTGGGTTAGGATCTGCCATGGCATGTGCTGGGCATTACTTCATTCCTTCAATATTGCTGTTCAAGTGCACAGGGCTACCGGACAAGCAAAACCTTGGCAGCAGGAGGGGGCGGGTTTTCTGAGGATTGCAGATTGTAGTTTATTTGTTCATTTGAGGGTGGCTGCACTGTGCTTTGGGAAATCTAAAGAATTTTCCATCCTGTCTAGGCCTGATCTGATTGATTTTGACAAGCTGAAGAAATCAAATGCACACTACAATCTGCAGAATGCTTTTAACCTTGCAGAACAACACCTTGGTCTCACTAAGCTCCTGGACCCTGAGGGTAAGAATTCCTTGCAGTTTCAGCACTTCACAGCAATTTGTGGGCTCTTTTCTCCCACCCCTCCTTGTGGAAGGGTACAGCTTTGTGATAGCTTTTTGTGTTAAAGAGAAGCAGGATGCTGCCGACTCACCTGGTGATACAGCCAGAGAG
Organism: Limosa lapponica baueri; assembly: GCA_002844005.1. NCBI lineage: Eukaryota > Metazoa > Chordata > Aves > Charadriiformes > Scolopacidae > Limosa > Limosa lapponica. Next base: position 273,342 of record KZ505946.1, on the reverse strand, counting down.
GGAAGGAGAGAATGCAAGATGTCTCCTGCAGATGACTGAGCAGCAGTAGCACAACAGCCCTTAATCCTGTCACCCCATCTGACAAGATCACTGGACTGGCCACGTATATATAGAATCATAGAATGATTGGGGTTGGAAGGGACCTTAAAGATCATTGAGTTCCAGCCCCCCTGCCATGGGCAGAGACACCTCCCACTAGACCGGGTTGCTCAAAGTCCCATCCAGCCCGGTCTTGAACACACAAACATAAAATCATTCCAGTTAGAAGCATCCTTCTGATCTGGCCTGAGAAATACTTTCTGTGAGCTGGAAGATGAATGCTGTGGATTTCAGCAAATACTTAGCAGCTTCTTTTGCAGACTGTTTTAGCCTGTGCTTTCATGGGAGTGTTCATGCTCATGCATATTGGAAGGTGGGCTCACAATGCTAGGACAAGAAACTTTCTTGTCACAGGGCAAACAGAGGCTATGTGTTTGGTTGAGTTCCTTCTTGCTTATTTTTCAGTGCCTCAGAATTGCTGCTGGAAAGAAAATAATTTGTTTCCCATCTGTATCTCTCAGATATGCCTTGACAGACATACTATTACATTTGAATTCCTGTCTCCAAATGCTGATAGAGCATCGAAGTTCTCAATTAACAGTCGTTCCGTCGACTCACACAGACACTAGAGGAGGTATTGGGCCATGCACAAGCTGTGGCAAAGTCTGGAACCTAACTCGTAAGGCCCAAAGTTCCCTAGCCCACAGACCCATGCTTTAACCACAGTCCACACAAAGACAAAGAGGTATAGGAGCACTTCTTAATGACTTCTGAGTTCAATACTGTACAACACCGAGTCACCCAGAACCAGTCCAAGGCTGCTGAACTTATTTCTGATTAGTACATAAATCTTAGGAGCTGAACTGCCGCTGAACCTATCTCTGACTCTTAAACACATCCTTGTTGCATTATTAGCTTTGTTGTTTTAACCCATGCACCCCCAATATGCTAAGAAAACTCTTGTTTGGTTTGCAGATATCAGTGTTGATCATCCTGATGAAAAGTCAATCATCACCTATGTGGTGACATATTACCACTACTTCTCCAAGATGAAAGCTTTAGCTGTTGAAGGAAAACGTATCGGAAAGGTTTGCAAGTTCACATTCTAAATTGTTATAAAGCAGTTGAAATCTTTCTGGTTCTTTTTTCCTCTTGGGTGTTAGTTTTTTAGGAGTCCACTGTATGGTAGTTTTTAGTTTTGCTTTTGAATGTGTTTTGAATGTTAAATATTCCCATATGACTGTGAGGAGTAGTTAATTTCCAGCGGCCTCATATTAGAAAATACTTGGCCAGTGTTTTATTCTTGCTCGTTAATTTTGCATTATTGCTGCTTTTCCTTTCTCATTAACTGCTCCTCACGCTCTGGGTCCTCTTTCTCTTCTGGAGCCCAGAAAAGCTCCTCATTTAAAAAATGTGCAGTCATTCTCTGCCCTTTGGCGAAATTGCCCCCCATCTTTACAACTGACAGACTGACCATGAATCCTTTGGTGAGCCTCACCTCTGTCCCTCTATTGCCGTGGGATCATGGGAATTCACTGAAAAATGCGAAGCCCTCATTCCGCAGAGATCTCAGCCCCTGTGGCGCTCGGGAGTGAGTGCTCTGATTCATAAATCAAGTCTCTAAACAGTTTCTTTTATGTAGCTTGTTGGATTTAGATGACTGAAGAGCGCTGCCCTTGTTATTCATGTTACGTTGTGCTGGTTGTTGCAGGTGCTTGACAATGCCATTGAAACGGAGAAAATGATTGAAAAATACGAATCACTGGCTTCTGACCTTCTTGAGTGGATTGAGCAAACCATTATCATCCTCAACAATCGCAAATTTGCCAACTCGCTAGTTGGTGTGCAGCAGCAGCTACAGGCATTCAACACTTACCGCACAGTAGAGAAACCACCCAAGTAATTTTAATCTTAGTTAAAAACAACACTGGTTTTGTTTTGTTTAGTCAACCATTGATTTTTCTAAAACCAAACAAATCCAAGTAATTTTAATCGTGGCTGAAGAATTTATTTTTCTGAACAAACCCAGATACCATATTTCTAATTGGCACTTACCATTATTACTCGGAGCCCGTTTGCTTTATGCTATTCAATATGCACATAATAACAACAAAAACAACAATAATAAAAAGTGCCTCTTAGTGATCCTGCGCCAGCAGGACCTCAGAGTTCTGGAAGCTGTCACTTCACTGAGATGCCTGCCTTATAGTATGAGTGGTAATAGCGTACCATTTTGCTATAGTAGTGTCACCAGTTGTGTTTGCTAGCAGTATATAGTACCAATACACTGCTATTAAAAGAATCTTCCTGCTTATCCAAAACCAAGAGGAAGTGTTTGTAAAACGTAGCCATGCTTACTAAAACTGATATAACCAGAACTGTGCAACTTACTTCCGGAAAGTTTCTTTTAGCATTAGGATATCAGATCTGTTTATTATTTTTTCCCAATGTAAGTTCTAATGGATAATAATGACAATCCAAAACATTACAGAGTATACAGACATCTTCTAAAATTGCAGACTATTCCCTAGTAACTATGGAGCTTCTTTTATTTCCCAGGCCTACAACTCGGGAAAACTGTGGGAAGAGTTTATTGAGTGCAGTGGGCTTTAAATAAAATTTCCATTTTTTGTGTTGATAGAATAAGCTAGAACAATGCACATAACAGAATTAAAAAAAAAAAAGCAGTCTTCTGTCCCCCAAGGGGGTTTAAATCTAAACACACAGACAACTGACTTCTGTGAAGTTTCTTTTGCTGTTTGAACCAACTGGTTCCAGGGGATGTGTTGGGCCACTTCAATTGCTTTCAGCTTTCATACAAGATGAAGGTGTTTATCTGAATGCTCCATTCATAGTGTCAATATTTTAAGGAAGTGCTTTATAGTACCTCAGTAGTAATGAAAGCTTTATTGTAACTCAGTTCTTTTGAAAAATTTTGTTTAGGTTTACAGAAAAAGGAAACCTAGAAGTGCTGCTTTTTACCATCCAAAGCAAAATGAGAGCCAACAATCAGAAAGTATACATGCCAAGGGAAGGCAAACTCATTTCTGACATTAACAAGGTAAACTTGGCCAGCTCCTCCTGTGTTGTTTTCTTTCAGTCTGTCGGTATAGTGGGAAGAAACACATTGGTTATCTCCAGCCTTGATATGGGGAACCATAAGGGGTGGGAGAGGTGGGGTGACCTTTTCTTACGGGTCAGACTCACTAATGTGAACCAAGTCCCTGGGAGTCGTCAGCATCTGTAAGCTCTTCTGCGCTGGAAAAATGCTCAGTCATTCTGATTATGGATCTAGTAGCCCTGCCTTTCTCCTCCACGGTCCTAGTCATTAATCAACAGAAAGTAGCAAAAATATCTAGGTGTTGTAGCCCTCCCCATTTGCCTCTCATCCCCCCTGCCTGCAGCGTGGGAGAATGAAGGGAAGCACCATGACAAATCTTGGGGTTCCCTCTCAGGGTTTATGCAGCTATTTTTTTGTGCTGGTGCAGCTGGCAGCAGCATAGCTGACAAGCTCTTTCAAGGATAACAAACAATTTAAAACTGTGAGCTTTCCTTGTTTGTGTTTGATCATGCTTGGCATTCCCAGAGCAGCTGTTGTGGGCGTCTGTGGCCCCGGTCTGCATCCTAGAGAGCAGTAAACTGCACAGCTCTCCTGTTTGCCTTAAGCCCTTCTGCCTGTGAATGCCTCAAATACTTGGGTTTCAGGCAATTTCACATCTGTTAGGATTTAGAAGAATCTAGGGTAGTTTGTGTTTAATTGTGGGTATTTTTGTTGTCTGTAAGAAGATCTGAAAGGTGATTAGCTGACTTTCCACATGCCTTTAAGACTTTTTATTTTTGTAAGATTAATGTCATGCATATGAATAACTTTTGGCCTTGGGGAAAAAAAGGACTGTTATGCACCAAAAGTAACCGAATTCTGTAGTTGTTTTCTTTTCCGAAGTGGATGTAATAAAGAACAACAGTTGTATGTTGATTTTGGAGAAGAGGGGGCATGAATCTCTAGTTCTCATTTCCTAAAGGAGAAAGACAGAATCCAGTTATTTGGGGGTAGCACTCAGAAGATGTTTTTTTTAACAAATACACTCTTACACGTTCAAGCCAGATTGTTTGCTTGGGCCTTGTTGGAGGCAAAAGCCAAATGAACTTGAGAAAATGCATCTGAGGTAAACACGTCTTAGACCCCTTACTCAGAAAATGTCTGAATGAATTGACAAATTTTAAGTCGTGCGCTTATATTCGCAGACAAGGTGTAAGGCCAGCCAATACAAACCAGATTTATTGGCATATAAATAAATAAGACCGTTTTGTGAAACTTGACTGTAGTGACCAGTCCTGATTTCATGCAAAGATGATGTGATTTCTCATAATCCTATAAGAATGTGTGTTTAGAAGACACGTGTTTTTTCTCCTCATCTTCAGGCCTGGGAAAGACTGGAAAAAGCTGAACATGAAAGAGAACTGGCACTGCGAAATGAGCTCATCAGACAAGAGAAACTGGAACAACTTGCACGCAGATTTGATCGCAAGGCAGCTATGAGAGAAACTTGGCTGAGTGAAAATCAACGTCTCGTTTCTCAGGTGCTGCTTTCAGAAGTTGTCTGTGTGACTAAAATTATTTTCATAAGTAATTATAGGATACACTTCTTGCAAAGAGAATATTTCTCCCTCCATGCCTCATATTGTACTGAATCTATGTATATTTATATTTATTGTATGTGTGCGCAAATGTATATTTAGTTTAGATGTGTATGTATTGTATGTCCTATCTTTTAATGCATTTGGGATAGTCCTTCCTTGAATCTGTCAGTCTGTACTTAGGAGATGTGGAAATATCTACCCACACTCAAGATTTTCTTTTATCTGAATATTTTGATCAATCAGTGGACTTAATCCAGGAATTAATTTTATTTTTTAATATTGGAGATTACTTTAACAAGTAAAGCGCCAGCCTAATCCTAATGGCTACTATGATTCTTCTCCTAAAAGTAGTAAATGATGTCTCTGATTTTATCAGTGGTTCTCTGGTTATCAGAGGTATCTCTAATTTTATTAAAAAAGACCTTTCATAGCATTTTGAGATCCCAAATTTGCTAACAAGTGTATTCTGCACAATCAGAAATCATGTTAGAGTTTGAGCAGTAGGGCTTTTCTCCTCAGCAGCCATTACTGAAGAAGTGTCTCTGTCTTTACAGGATAATTTTGGCTTTGACCTTCCAGCAGTAGAGGCCGCAACAAAGAAACATGAGGCCATTGAAACAGACATTGCAGCATATGAAGAACGAGTCCAAGCCGTGGTCGCAGTTGCGAAGGAGCTTGAAACTGAAAATTACCATGATATCAAACGCATTACTGCGAGAAAGGACAACGTTATCCGTCTATGGGAGTATCTCCTGGAACTGCTCAGAGCACGGAGACAGAGGCTGGAGATGAATCTTGGTCTGCAAAAGATTTTCCAGGAAATGCTATACATTATGGACTGGATGGATGAGATGAAGGTAGGTGTTAGCCATTTGAGAATATAGACCGAATAGTCTGGGGAGATGTAGATGTCCTTTTTTTTGGTAGTTTTTTAAGATTCATTTGCCCCTCTGGTTTAATAGACAAATGCAGAAGATCCACATTGAAGAGCAGTGAAGAAATTCCTTATAGCTTATGATGATTTTTAAAAAATAAATATTAAAAACAAGTAAGGAGAAAGAACACGTTCACTCCTATAAAAAGCTACTTTTCAGCTTCATGCCTGTCTCATAAGGGACAAAGGCTTTGGTCGTAGTGCTTGGGTAAGGATGACGATTTTGGTGAAAGGGAATTAAATAAGCTCTATCACAGTTTACATGGGGAACAAGTCACCTCTTCACCTCTGTGCTTTAAAAAGCATGAATTTCTTCCTGTCTGTTCTCCTGGGATCTGGGAAGGGAAAGGACTGTGACTTTGTTCCTGTCCATCAGCCAGCAGAACTTGGAAGCTGCTGGAGGAAAGAAAGACGTGTGTAGCTCAGTGGCAGCTCGCAGCACCTGGACTGAGTGCTGTCCACTGGTTGTGCTGAGCTAACTTAGCTTCTTGTCATCCCAGACTTAAGACTGCATTAAAGAGCAGTCAAGTTCTTAATGCTTGCCAGGGATTTTAAAAATACTGGCTCAGATTCATATCAGCCATGTCTCTGTACATTTGAAATAGCTCTCCTCATGGGCCTGGTGTTCCTCTGGACTTAAATCAACGTGACAACAGAGAACAGTGTAATGCCTGAAGTCATTAAGAAACAAACAGTTTGTGGCCTTTAGCCCATTTTTCTTGCCTTTTACATTTGGATCAGGTGCTTCTGCTGTCTCAAGACTATGGCAAACATTTGTTAGGAGTTGAAGACCTGTTGCAGAAACATGCTCTTGTGGAAGCTGACATTGCTATTCAAGCTGAGAGAGTGAGAGGGGTCAATGCATCTGCTCAGAAGTTTGCCACTGATGGAGAAGGTAAGTAGCAGCCAGCACGTCCTTCTTTGTTTTAATGGTGTATAAGGTTATCTATAAGCCTCATTAGTTCCGCAAGGCGTGTTAGATTAATTTCAGCACTAGAATAAGAGAATCCAGCTTAACTTGTTTCTTTTTTATTCACTGTGTCAATGATTAATTACTCCAGGTACCTTCACATGAATTCGTTGTGTCATTGTGTTTTGCATGGGATGTCGTGCTCCTAGCCAGCAGCTGCTGTAACTTTGTAGTAGTCACCATTAATTCCCTATTCTGTATTTCTAATGCAAACAATACAAATTACTGGACCCAGTCTGATACTGTCCCAATTTATGCTAAATAAAAGTGATTCCGCTAAACCAGTGTCATTAACTAGAGCAAATTATGTTCGTTTTGTGCAGTTGTGTGTATAAATCTGGAGTAGTGAATTTTGTTTCACTGAAAACAGTCATGAATATCTTGAATATCATTCCTTCCTTAGGTTTTTTTTTTCTGTGGGTTTGGTTTTTTGGTCTTTATGCAACGAACAGTATTTTCTGATCTGTGTTGTTGTATGGTGGAGGTTGAATAGTTCATACTCACTTTCAGGAGACTAAATCTGGATTCTTTTTTGTTAACTTCATAGATGGAATAAACAGGAATTAAGAACTCTGTGTGTGCCCCAGCTGTAGAGATGAAAATGAATCAGTCCAAGTTGTAATGTGCATTCTCTATCTGAACAGGTTACAAACCATGTGACCCACAAGTTATCAGGGACCGTGTTGCTCACATGGAGTTCTGTTACCAAGAGCTGTGCCAGCTTGCAGCTGAGCGCCGGGCCCGCTTGGAGGAGTCCCGGCGTCTCTGGAAATTTTTCTGGGAAATGGCTGAAGAAGAGGGTTGGATCAGGGAGAAGGAACAGATACTCTCATCTGATGACTATGGAAAGGACCTAACTAGTGTCGTCCGTCTCTTGAGTAAACATAAGGCATTTGAAGATGAAATGAGTGGTCGTAGTGGCCACTTTCAGCAGGCGATAAAAGAAGGTGAAGACATGATTGCGGAGGAGCATTTTGGGTCTGAGAAAATCAGAGAAAGAATTAAGGATATCCGGGAGCAGTGGGCTAACTTGGAACAGTTATCTGCCATTAGGAAGAAGCGTCTGGAGGAAGCCTCTCTCCTTCACCAGTTCCAGGCTGATGCTGACGACATTGATGCATGGATGTTGGACATCCTCAAGATTGTTTCCAGCAATGATGTTGGACATGATGAATATTCCACTCAGTCCTTGGTCAAGAAACACAAAGATGTGGCTGAAGAGATTGCAAGCTACCGACCAACTATTGACTCACTTCACGAACAGGCAAAGGCTCTACCGCAGGAACACGCTGGATCTCCAGATGTGCAAGGCAGATTGTCCGGAATAGAGGAGAGATACAAAGAGGTTGCTGAGCTGACTCGGCTGCGTAAACAGGCCTTGCAGGATACCCTTGCTCTCTATAAGATGTTCAGTGAGGCAGATGCTTGTGAGCTTTGGATTAACGAAAAGGAGAAGTGGCTGAATAATATGCAGATTCCAGAGAAGCTGGAGGACTTGGAAGTGATCCAGCACAGGTGAGAATGACCTTACCAGGAAGTTTGGGGAATATCGGGTGGAACTTTTTTACACCAGCTGCCTTTCTTGGCTTGCCTTTCGCTCAGATTCTCTAATGCCCTTGTGATCTTTTTTTTTGTTTGTGTCCTCTCCCCCCTTCCAGATTTGAAAGTTTAGAACCAGAAATGAACAATCAGGCATCCCGTGTTGCAGTAGTGAACCAAATTGCTAGACAGCTAATGCACAGTGGCCATCCAAGTGAGAAGGAGATCAAAGCACAGCAAGATAAACTCAACACAAGGTAAGTAGAGGCCTCACGTGCATGAACATGTGAACACGACACTGGCTGAAACAAGTACAGTGGGGTTATTTGTATTTCTTTTATGTCTTTTTAAAGATACTCTGATGCTGTTACGTGAACTATCTTCAAGGTGTAGACCTTTAAAGCTTCAAAAAGAAAATGAGCTGTGTCTTTCAAATATTTGATTAACAGATGGAGTTTTGCTATTGACTACAGTCAGGTCCTGAGTGTTATCAGTGCCTTGATTTGAGAGCTGGAAATTTACTGTAATAACTATTATGATAAAAAAGAAGCCAATATTATTTCATGTAAACTCACTCATTTTTTGACTTCAAAATAAACTGAGAGACTACATTTAGTGTGAAAATTAGGTATAACTAGCAATTTTTCACTTGAGGAAAAATTATACAGTTAAGGATTCAGTGTTGCTGATATACTTGTCATATTCTGAAATACACACCATAGCTTGGTTAATGGTTGTTTTGCTAAAACTATTGGTGATATGGGAAGGACTGAAAAACCCATGAATAGTTAGGTTATTTCATGGCTTACCAAGCTAATGTGAGCAGCTGCTCACTCAGCAATGTTGCCATATCCTCATCCCTTATTATACACAAAATTCAATTCCTCTGCTTTTCTCTCCTCACAAATTTCAGATGGAGCCAGTTCAGGGAACTGGTGGATAGGAAGAAGGATGCTCTGCTCTCTGCTCTGAGTATCCAGAACTACCATCTTGAATGTAACGAAACCAAATCCTGGATCAGGGAAAAGACTAAAGTGATCGAATCCACACAAGATCTGGGTAATGATCTAGCTGGAGTGATGGCCCTGCAGAGGAAGCTGACAGGCATGGAACGTGACTTGGTAGCCATTGAAGCCAAGCTAAGCGACTTGCAAAAAGAGGCAGAAAAGCTGGAATCAGAGCATCCTGACCAGGCACAAGCTATCCTTTCACGGCTTGCAGAAATCAACGATGTATGGGAAGAAATGAAGACCACCCTCAAGAACCGGGAAGAGTCCCTTGGAGAGGCAAGCAAACTGCAGCAGTTCCTGAGAGATCTGGATGACTTCCAGTCTTGGCTATCCAGAACACAGACTGCAATTGCATCCGAAGATATGCCGAACACACTGACAGAGGCTGAGAAGCTGCTCACTCAGCATGAGAATATTAAGAATGAAATCAACAATTATGAGGAAGATTATCAGAAAATGAGGGACATGGGTGAGATGGTGACACAAGGGCAAACTGATGCTCAGTACATGTTCTTACGCCAGCGCCTACAAGCTTTGGACACTGGATGGAATGAGCTTCACAAAATGTGGGAGAACAGGCAAAATCTCCTTTCCCAGTCTCATGCCTACCAGCTATTTCTCAGAGATACCAAGCAAGCAGAAGCATTTCTTAATAACCAGGCAAGTAGTCAAGATCCACCTTATTTCATTTCTACAGGTTGCCACCATATACTGCAAGCAATTAACAAACAAGATCATTTGGCAGGAGAGCTACAAACAGATGAATTGCCCTTTTTTAAACTATAGATTGATTTATTTATTTTAAACTGTTAATTTGCTTTTGGTGTTTTACTCCTAGCTGTTCTTGAGAGACATTTCTTTTCATATGTGGTGAATCTGTCGTTGGAGCAGGCTGCGTAGCCTAAGCGTAATACTTTGATCTCTCTGATTTATGTTTTAATCACAGGAGTATGTTTTGGCACACACGGAAATGCCCACTACCTTGGAAGGAGCAGAAGCTGCTATTAAAAAACAGGAGGATTTCATGACCACGATGGATGCCAATGAAGAAAAGATCAATGCAGTGGTAGAGACTGGCAGGAGGCTAGTTAGTGATGGCAACATAAACTCTGATAAAATCCAGGAGAAAGTGGACTCTATTGATGACAGGTAAGGTGAGAATGATAGTGGAATGTGGCTGTTCATACTTTAGTTCTGTTTTCTGAGAGATGGCCTTTTACCAGAATCCAAAGGCAAAATAACATGTTAGAAAATGCCTGCTGCAGACTGTTTTCTTTGTCCTGTGGAAAAATAGAAACTGCAATGTTTCAAAAATGTGGCAGGCTAATCTTAATTAAGTATTACCTCTCTGATTTTCTAGAGACTTACTAGCTAATGAGCTCACAATGCAGAATTTGGCTATATGAGTGTTGCTACATAATTCTTGGAGTATTCACGAACTTTACATTATGGTGCGAGCTGTAGCAGTTAGCTATACCTGGTTCCTCAAGTCTTTGTTTCCTCTGCTACCTCCTAGCTGATTTAGTTATAATAATGTGTTCCTGTCCTTCCTCTGAGGAAGGAATGTGCAATTGGAATTGTATTTACCCCACCCGCTTGGCTTCGATCACCCTTCCCAACTTGTCTGGCCCTTCTGAAATCAGATTAGGAAGCATTGGTACAAATGTGTCTTTCATGCTAGAAAAAGTCCTTTGCTTTGTCTCTTTAGCTGTGGTATGGAGAACATGAAGAGTTTCTTTTTCTGTGAAAACGAAATGTTCAGTTTTGATGACTGTGATTCATGGTTCTTTCTCCTGTTGATTTGAATAATAGTGGAGTCTTTCAAGGCGCTTTTCAATCATGAGTATCAGAACACAGCAATAAGCTAATACAGAACTTTCATGTCAAATGTTACTGACAACCCTTCTATCAGATTTGCACATTCCCACAGTTGGTAAGCTCAGAGTTATCCAGATGCCTTTATCTCCAAGAAGAAACTGAACTGAAGTAGTTCAGAAAACGTTGTGCCTTTCCTGTTTGGGCAAACACGTTCTTCTGTATACGCACCCGCTTTAGCCGTGGCTCCAAGAAAGGCAGACATTCCTGTTCCCAGAGCTTGCTGAGGGCCTCTGAGCCCTCTGACAACCTAACCCCAGGGATAACTCATGCTCTCATTCTCCCTAAGTGGCTTGACTCTCTTTAGATCCCAATGAGAATCTGCAAAGGCCAGGAAGAGGATTATATGAAAGCAATCAAGGTGAAAGATAGCAAATGAATTTTCCTTATTTACCCTCTCTGACTTTCAATGTTCTCTGCTGTAAGTTTTCCCATCCATTTATGAAAGCAGGAGGACTTGATCCTGGCCTTCTGGTCAGGTGTCTTCTTTCTCAACTTCTGGAATATTAAGAGATAGTGTCTAAGGATATACTTGTAAATGGTCAGCTGCTTCTTGCAGCCCTTTCTGAGGTGGCTGGAGTGGGAGACAGTGTCAGCCTCTGTCCTGTGTGCTCTGGAGAGAGGTTCCTGCTGCCTCAGCTGTGGTGCTCTGGTGTCTGTTTTCCCCCGGTGCAGTTACTCCTCTGTGTCCTTATTGTCCTGTGGCACTGCGACTGGCCACCTGGCCTGTCCCGGCTGTTGCACGTATCCTGGAATTCCTAATCTGAACAGCAGGCAAGTCCTAGAGACTGTATTTTTTAAGCCCGCTTTTTTCCAATGCATTTCCTCAATCCCAAAGCTATTTATGCACTGCAAAAACCATGCAGTGCACTGCTATTCAGGAAATCCGTGTGATTGCTCTCTGTTAGGCTGATAAGTCTCAAGAACAAAGCTTTAGGGCTGGGTGCAGTGGGAGTGGTAGCAAAGGAAGCCTCTTTGGTTTTAAAAAAAATTGCTCTCCCAACCAAGCTCCACCTGGATGTATAACAAAGGACCAAAACAAACAAGAACAAATATGTGCAGTGGCTCCATACTTCCCATATGGAGCTCTTTGTAGTGTTTAGTATTGTTAATAGTGTTTTTTACAGTCATTCCAGAGGAGACCCCACTGTTGGTACAGCAGACAAACGCTGCCCTAAAATTATTACCTTCTAAATAGACAAGGTAGGCATCAGGCTAAGGAAGGAGAGAAGAGTGCAGAGTGGGGGAGTGGAGCTGTTCAATAGGAAATCAATACTTAAGCGCAATCTTTTAGTGTACTTCACAGGGAAGAATAAATGGAAATAAGGACACAGAGAAGGGGTGAGGGAAGGAGAAGATGGGTTTGAATAAAGCTATCGCTAGCTTTTCCAGCTAGGAAAGAAGCTAGTCTCCCCAGTGCAGCTGTCCCTGCTTTGGTGACTTCTGCTGCTGTTTCTGCCAGCCAGAGGGAAGGCGTTTTCTCCTCACACTCTTCTAAGAGAAAATGGAGGGGACTGCCCTAGTCTGCATGCCCCTCTAATTCTGCAAATGAGATTTAATTTAAAGACAATGGCAGATCTGACTCAGCTTGTGATCTGGTTTTGTTTTTCATCAGCTTTGTATTTGTGCAACTTTCTGCTCAGCAGAGAACAGAAGTAATTTTTGTTCTTGCCCATTCAGAAAGGAGAGTGCCTCTTGTTTGCTGGCACACCTAAAGAAGCTAAAACTGCCTTGCATATATCTCAGTATTCTTAGCAGGCAGTTGCATTCACACTACATCTAAGATTTATTACTTCTGCACAGGCTTTGAAACCCACAGGCTTATAGTTAAACCACAAGTGATTTTGTCAGTTTTCAGGGTTGTTAGCATTCTCGGGGGCCTCTGGGGAAACAGCCCGGTAACGTTGTGGCACGTTTGGGTGCTCTGCTCTTGGATTAATTTGGGTCAGAGATTTCCCTGTGCGGAACAGATGTCGTTTTCCTGTTTTAGATTCTTCATAATGTTGCCACAGAAGGAAGATGCCCCCATGTTTTAATGACTAGGTGTCCTGGGTTGAGAGACACAGGACTAACTTTTCTTCTAATGCTGGGGAAAATTGCACTTTTAGAAGACTCTAGTGTCTGAATTTGTGAAAATATTTCCTTTATAGCCAGCTAGGCTCTGTGGGATTCAAGGTCTTAGTGTTTTTGAGCCTTGCCAGGTGCAGGGACGAGGAGGAGCAAGGCCTGGGCATTTGACCCAGGCTGGCCAACAGGATTATTTCATACCATGAACGTCACATTCAATATAAATTAGAAAAGTTTGCTGTGTAGCTCTCTGTCCCTTGATGGCGGCGGGTCCAGACAACTCCTTGCCCCGGTGCCGGAGCCCTGAGGCCTTCCCTTCCTCCTGAAGCCATAGCGCTCGCAGTGTCCACCATTTGCTGTCCCTGCTGGGAGTGCACAGCTTCCTGCTGATAGAATTGGCTGAGCATAATTCTTGTGTATCTTATACCAGTATCGGGATTAATACTGGTTCTTTAGTATTATTGTTAATTATTTAGTCTTAGTCTATTAAATCTATTTATATTTCAACCCTTGTGTTTCTTTGTGTTCCCCGATTCCCCTTTCCGGGTGGGGAGGGGTCATTGGGTGATAGAATAATTGTCTAAAAGACAATAGATTGTTATGGGTTTTCTCAAACCATAACACTAGGGTACATTCCCTGTCCCCTCTTACCACGTAGGTCTGGCTTAGCTTGGACTTTTGGATCTCAGATTGCCTCTTCCGTATATCCATAGGGAAGCCTCCTTTTAATGCAGCCCTAGATACTGCTACAGTGTCATACGTGTGATTATTTATGTAAACAGGCACATGAATTCCAAGTCATTCTAAATAACTAGAGTCTGCAGGGAAAACTCTTTTGTGCAAGTGTGAGGTTTTCTTCCACAAACTATTTCAGCAAATTAGTAGTAAGAAGCAGTCGTTGACAACCTTAAGTGTGACAGGGTCTGAGTTTCTGGCCCTTCTCTGCCATGTATGTCTCAGAAGAGCAGGATTTTCATAGTGATGACTGCAATCAACAGTTGAACAGTATGCTTTGTGCTTTTCTCCGCCCTCCAGTGATGGCTGAGTGCTTGTAGCCTTCAGCAGAGCTGCAGTCCAGCCTGTCCACCACGCCAACATGCCCGGCTGGCTCTCTATGGTGTTTAGATACAGCCTGTCTGGGGCAGGAGAACAGACTAAGTAAATTCTTAAGGCTCCTTATTCCCATAACATCAATTTTATGATGAAAATACAGGAATTCCTGCCTGTTCCAGCAGTGTCCATCCTTAAAATGCTACTACCACATCTGCAAGTATCCAGTTTAAACCTTGTTACAATTGAGCCCTCTTCTTCTTCAGAGAATACTCATCTTTCAGTCTCACTCTAGATCATCTTGGACAACCAAACAACCTTTTACAGTTAAATAGCTCTATGTGCCAAAGATCGTATTTGTTATGCTGAGGACAAAAAAGAAAACAAAATCCCCCCAAAAACCCCAAAACTCCCAAAATAAAGCCATGTCATCATCTGTTTTTGGTTTTGGAAACCTGCATGGTTTCCCTTCAAAGTTCTTGACGGTATTATTTCCAACACTCTCTGGGAGATATTTTTGTTAGCTTTTTTAAACTCAAGTTTTGTCAACATAAGAACTTCTCTACTTAGTCTTAACTCTATTCAAATGTGTCATGAAAATTCTCCTTTTAATTTAACAACTTGTGTCCTCTCCAGAGTAGATGAGTCTATAATGTAATCTAGCCTTAAATCTATGAAATCACCATGATAAAATCACACAAGCAATTCCTCGCTTCATTTCAGCAACCTCAGTAATGCACTGTATTTGCCCAGGCATATAAAAACCAGACAAGAAAGAGTGGAATTAAACCCAATGATGTTAGCTATGTTACAGAGCTTTTTCCTAAGGCACAATTTATGTTTCCTTTCCTTTGTGCTCTTTCAGGTAACACCTGTCAAAACGTCAAGATTACCTGGGTTTAGACTCCAGCTCATTGCTTTGATGGTTACATATGTCTTCCTTGCCATCTGATCTGTAAATCAATTTTCTTGACCTACAGCTTGCCTGATTATTCAGAGGAAGCTGTTGAGACAAAAGAGAAGCAGTTTGTAGTTCTGTAAAGGGGTTTCTCCTATCCTCTGCCTACAGACCTTTTGCTTTTATGCAATACATATCCCTAAGTATTCCTTGTGTTTCTGAAGTCATTGAATTCATGCCAGCTTGCTCTGGTAACTTGTTGTAGATCAAGAAAAGTGGTATCTTAATCCAGTTGTTGTCATCAACATGTAATTTAGTCTTCTAGACTATTATGAGCCTCTGGATATTTCCACTAACATGGATTTAACTATTGCCAGTATGTGCTGAGATAGTCATATAAATTGCCACCCTTTAAAATAATTTCCAACTTGCTATCCTGCTTTATCTTAGGTTACTACAAGGGGCAGCAGTATTTCCCTTTAAGAACCTGTACAGTGAAATATGAACAGATCTAACACAATGAGCAATAAATAAAAATTATCTTCTTTACTCTGCCTCCTCCATCTAAATCGCCTCATAAATAATGAAAGTACTGAAGGACAGGGATAACTACTCCAAATTAAGCATTAGTTAAGAACATATTCAGAGATACCTTGGGAATCAGCTCTTCAGGCACCATGTCCATTTGAACCCACCAAAACCTTTGGGACTGCCAGCTTGAGTCATCCTTCAAGGGACAAGCAGTTATTGATTAAAAATAGGGCTTCTAGATTAACCTTTTCTTTTCTTCTGTCTACTCTTAAATGCTCTGGAAAATATGTTCCAGTGTGTTCTATTTGCAGAAAAACACAAGCGTGTTGCACGCATTGTTTGTTAGATACAGCATTTGGAAGGTTATATAAACCACTCCAGCTTTGTTCAGGAGAAGGAGGTGCTGAGCCATAGCGAAGGAATGTTACAAAGAGCGAGTACATGCTTTGCAGGAGCATGGAACATTCAATCTTACTGTTGCAATTTTGAAGATAGTTTTCTTATGTTTTTTGGCAAACAGTCTGAACTTTCCTGTGGTCTTGAAATTAGTGGGCCAAGTGCTGGATGTAACACTTGTGAAACTCTGCTGACTTCAGAATTTTCCTTGTGTATTTAACTAGTCACAAAAACAAGTAGATTCTAACTTAAGTAAGCACATTAAATAACACATGCGTATCTGAGCTTCAAAAATGCCTTTCATTTGAAAGGCAGTAAGAGACACACACCACCTACTTCCTCAATACAGCTATCCCAAAGAGGCCGCAGAAACAAATGACAGTTTTGCATGAAATGCCTATTTAAAGGTTTTTTTTCTTCTGCTGTTATTTTTTTTACTAGACATAGGAAGAACCGTGAAGCAGCCAGTGAACTTCTGATGAGACTGAAAGATAACAGGGATCTTCAAAAGTTTCTTCAGGATTGTCAAGAGGTAACTTAACGCCCTTTTGCTTTTACCGCTAAAAGCTGCATCCTGCAGAAGACTATTCTTACCCCGTATTTTATGAGGACTGGAATACTCAGCATTTTGCAGTCAAGTCATCCAGCGGTATTTAGTGTGGAGTAAACAATTCAAAAAAACACCACCCAAACCCTGGCAAAAATTAATCTGTGGGTTTTTTTCTCATGAACTGTATTTCCTTTTGTCATCTAAGCTAAAGACAGGGAAAATTGCCAAAAGCAGTGAAGACTTTCTGCTGTGGTATACATTGATCATGTGGAATCTGGTGGGATTAGCACTGAACTCATTAAGAATTTTGTCTACAGCTGTATATATGGATGTGGGCTGGTGCAGGAGGTTTCAAGTGATTTCTACAAAACATTAGTCAGAAGAATAGGAGGTTAGAAATAAGAGGGGAGCAGGATTAAACTGGATAATTTTTAATGTTTACACTGAAGGCAACATTTTAAAGTTAGGAATAATCTTGTTCCTAGCATGAGGAATTAATCAGAGCCTTGCCTGTGATGTGCATTAAAAACTAGCTATCCTTATCTGAAGCCTGTAAAGAGAGCTGACTGTGACAAAGCTGTGCTTTTAAATTCAAGAGTCAGTACAGTATCTGCACATCCCAGCCAGCTACTAGAGACTGGGAGGCACTGCAGTGTGTCTGAATGGAATTGCCCTACAGCTGAGGTTTCATACAAGAAACAAACAAAATGATGCTCATAAAGTGGGCAAATGATGTTTACTGCTTGGTTGCCTAGATGCAGTCTGTTTTCCTGCATTGCGTAAGCTAACCATGAACTTGGCTTAAATTGCTCCTTCCTGGGTAGTAAAAACGTGACAGATTAGCAAAAATTCTGGTGTTGCTAGCAGCAGCTTCTTCCTTCCTCTGTAACATCTCTGGTACAAAAACGCCCTGGCTCTTGGAGCTCTTCTCGCATCTGTGTCAATGTGGTTGTGTTCTCTAGGACCTGTTTTTTTCCCCTATATCATTGAAAAAAAAAGGAAAACATAAAAGCTCTAGTGTCTGCCTGCCTGAAAGCCTTTCCTTTCTGCTGTTTCTCTCCAGCCACTGAAGCATGGGTGTCTCAACTGTACGGTTCAAAGACAGAACTTACAATACCCAAACGTTACAAATTTCTCCAATCCTTTCTGAGAGGACGTTAGCCTTGATGATAATTGAATGGTTGTTTTCTGAGAAGACAACCATAATGAGACTTAGAATTTGCATTAGTGTGATTACAAAGTGCCTACTGATACCTACATTGGGCTGGAGGAATTGTGTGATGGATCACCTCTGTCCTGGAGGATGGACGGGAGCCAAGGGAATACCTCGCCCTTTGCTTTTTTGTTAGTGCTGATCATGAAGCTGAGAACGATTAGAAACAGGTTTGAACCAGTCTCTATTTCACCTGGCTATGATCCCTTGGCCTTCCTGCCATAGGATCGGTTTCCCGTCTGTCTGTAACTTGAGGGAAAGAAGAGTGTTTTCTGCAGTGTGCTCCTTCCCCAGGGCCGCCCCTTTCCTCATCAGTGACTCCATGCTGAAGCTTTATTGTGAAGGTGGCCTCTTGCCCCTCGCTCCTGCCCGCCTCTGGCTCCCAGGCAGGGCAGTGAGGAGGGAGAGTGGCGCTCGAGGAGGTGGCAGGATAACGTTCAAACAACAGCTCAGCAATGATAAACCCTTCCTCCAGGTCACAGGTGAGGGAAAATGTAGCAGATTTTCTTGTTGTTAGTAGTCAGATGTGCTGTGACAGGTTAATCCTGGGGTGTTGCTTTTTTTGTGTTTCTTGCATTCATAAATATGAATGTGTTAACTAAATTTGCTGAGTGAATGAGATAAAGATTGACAGCAGAAAATCCTGAGAAGAGATAAATTTTGCCATTTAGTTTTCTTACGCTTCCTGCTTTTTGACAGCTCACCTTCAAAGAGATTAAAGCTCTTCCCTGTAAGAGCTTAGAATTCCCAGCACTGTGTGGACTAGTTTCTCTAGGGACGCCAGAGTGAAAGCAGTTGGTGAGACTCTGCATGTCAGAAGTTTTCTACCTCTTCACGGAGTGTGCCAGCAGGTTTTGTCGTGCAGCACGGACATCTGTGAACCTTACTCCACAAGATAGGCCGTGTCAACTTGGGTGTTTGCAATGTCTGGAAGGACAGCAGCAGTCAGTGCTCCTTGTTGCTCTGTCGGATTTACAAGGGTTCTGTCTCTGCATCTCTCTTCGTTCACGTCTGGTTTTCAAGGTGGTGTGTTGCAGCCTTCTGGGAGCTGAGAGCAGAAACCAAATGTATACATGCAAAGGATGGGAGAAAGCCTAATAGCTAGCTGTGCTGGCATTAAAAACTGACATAAGGTTTTCTGGAGAAATAAATACTCACAAGTGTCAATCTGAGGCACCGTTTTAGGGAATTATTGCATTATTTTTTAGTTGTACTTCTGCACTGAAGGTACTGGCTTACAGTGGCTATAGTGGTTGCAAAAACCAGATTTTAATAGTCACACCTTAAATGCTTTCTTTGCACTTCTGTGTTATCAGAAGGAAAATAACAACATTGTGAGAGTCAGGAATGAGGGTTTTATCCTGACAGCCATTGCCTGTGTACCACGTATTTTCTGTGTATCAGTTCACCCCGTCTGTTAATACAGACAATACCACCTTTCCTTGGGAAGCACTTTTAAATCCTCGGAAGATTTAATGCTGCAGCTGAGTGAAAGCAAACAATGAAGGACAAGCAGTGCAATTTGCAGAGTGTATCAGCTGTCTCCTACCCAGAAAAGCAGGAGTAAAACCACTAATTTTGGGTTACTTAGTGATCCTCAACATAGCCTTTAATTGTTAAGTAGCACAGTAGCCTGTTACAACAGTAAACTTTGCTGCCTACAGAGATCTTCTTTAACATGAGCATTTTCTCTGTAGACTTAATAGCAAGATCAGACGAGGAGTTTCTTGGATTGCTCTGATAAGTGTTCCCTTTTTGTGGAGCTTAACGGTGCCTTTAAGGGACAATTTTAAAAAGGCTTGAGAATGCTAAATGAATCTGTTGTCCTGTATTCTGAGCACATAGCAGAGAATTGGCGAGTCTCGGCCATGATCTGTTACTCTTCTTGTCGGGGTGCTTTCTCCACAAGGCGGCATGTGTCATTGAAGTGGCATTCTAGAAACAACACTTAGATTTGTTTTGACATTTTCCGCTTGGGTAGGCGACTCTAAATAGGCAGAAAATGAATCTTTTTCAAAATCTATAAACATTCCTGTGAATGTGTTTTTTATCCATACTTAAGGGATAGATAAAGCAGTCAGACCCACCCTAGGAAGAAATTTGATGTTGGCTGCTATGATCATTTTCACATTCTATTTGCCCGTGGCAAATAAGCTATCTTTTTAAGTATTGATTTTTCTCTAGTGTTGGTCTGGAAATTGTTCTCTGTATTTGTAGAAAATCAGAATTAAGTCAGTCTTGGATTTTATATAATGGGAAAAGGAAAGTCTTGAGTACCAAAGCCCTACTGGAGATTGGACAAATAAATTTAATTATGTAAACCTGTATAGAGAAAAAGCTGGGGGGAAAAGGTACAAATGTGGTGTGAATTAATGGGACAAAACCATCTCTATTCTTAAGACTTCCGATACGAGTAGAAATACAGAATTTTTCGTTCAGTGTTGCCATGAAAAGTTTACCTTGGGGCTCTCTTTAATTCTGGAGACTGCCTTTTCCACGCCTGTTCATTAGCGTGTACTTCTGCAATGTCCTCAGGAAGTCAGTAAGGCTCCACAGGGGTGTGGTGATGACATTCAAGTCCTCATCCTGAGTAGCACATTGAGTAATGTTGCAAGGGAAAAGCGTTATGAAAATACACTGTGACCATTAAGTAGGACACATATCCCTGTTTCTCTTGCTGTTGAACTGGGCGACACCTGTGTGTTTGATTTTGCTCATCATGGAGTTGATTCCTTTCTGCTTGAGTCACGGGTTATTTATATAATGGAGATGGAAGTTTAAATGTAACTGTTAAAGAGGTGGATCCTTGACTGAACCCTGAGTAAAAGCAGTCTCTGAATCTCACTCAGCTCTTCTGTAGAGGCATCTCTTTATCCTTGATCTGGAGGCATGTTGATATTTTGCATTATTTCACGCTACAAATGTTTTCACAAATAAATTTGTTTTTCACAAAATATTCACAAATATTTTCCTTTTCAGCTCTCACTCTGGATTAATGAAAAGATGCTTACAGCCCAGGATATGTCCTATGATGAGGCAAGGAACCTGCATAGCAAATGGCTGAAGCATCAGGCATTTATGGCAGAACTTGCATCCAACAAAGAATGGCTGGAGAAGATTGAAAAGGTAACTAAAGAATGTTGAAAAAATGCCCTCATCTTTGTCAAAGATGGTTATGCACTGAAATGAGATCTCTGTGCAGAACTGGTTCTTGAGTCATCTCTCCAGCTAAGGCAAAAGGAGATTTCATTACGGTAGAATAAGTGTCTATCACATTGTGTTTCCATCTAACCCACTTTATTCCTCATTGATGTTAAGTGTTTTTTATCCAAGACATTCTCAAGAATTCTCTAAGTTGCCAATTTAATTTTGTCTAGTCTTTCTTATCTATTAGGAGGAGGGCATAACCTAGTTTTCATACCCAAAGGGTAAAAGGGGCAAACGTTGTGATTTGAGCTAATAAGTAGAAGTACTTCCTGGGAAATAACTGAATGTAGGTGAATAACTGAATTTAGACTCCCATGCTGCCATGCTGGTTTTCATTCATTCAGGACTATAATCAGGCTGTCTTTCCCCATGCAAAATTAGTGCATGAGGTAAAGTACAGCCAGTTTTGTGATTAATTAACATTCACAGCTCTGTATCAAGTTACTTTGAAGGCTTTAATATGCTGTGATGAGCTGTACTTTTTTTCCCCGTTTCTCATGTGCGGCTCTGGAACATTCAGGAGTTCTCGTCTTTAGCTCTGACAGTGGGTTTCTGTTCAGTGTAAGTTAGCTTAATTGCTCATTTCCTCTCCCACTTTGGCACTCTGTATCCCATTAGAGGCTTTTTTGTGATCTGCAAATAGCAATACCCTTTAATGGTGTAATTAGAAGGCTGCTCCTAGTACTGGAAGTACTTTTTTAGTGATGCTAATACATCCTCATGCTTTGCCTCTGAAAAATCAGATTGCAGCAAAGTACCAAAGTTGCATATGGATATATATCGCTGTATTAATGTTACCAGTGCTCACAGCTATTAAATGTGCTGGGGTGTGAATAGTGTTCACATCTGAAAAGGTTTTTCCCTTGTCAGCCCCACCCAGGTACAGAGGTAGAAGTATAATTAGAAGTACAGAAAATATTTCCAAAACTAATACAATCTTTGTAAAGGCAAAAAGATAGCAATTCTAAGTGCTCTGCTGGTGCTAGGTATAGGGCTCCTACTTCCCAAGGAATATTGTTCCTCTCTGATGTTAGCTTAGACCCGTGGTAATTCCTATAATCCATTGACATCACCGTCTTCAGTTGCACAGCTCAGTTTTGGTGCCATAAGCTCCCTCTCCCAGCGTTACGCTGGGTCTTCGTCACTCTCGCAGTAAAATGGCCCATAGAAGCTGGATGCACAGCTTGTTCAGCTGCAGCTCCCTCCTCCACTGTCACACAAGTGGCATAGGGCAGCCTGCTCCTCTTCTGTCTAAGCAGTGTCCCCAGGAGCTCCCACAAAGGAACATGTGCAGGAGGGAAGAGAAAGGAGGTGTTGCCTTGCCAAGCAACCCTTTTCCTGGCAACAGAAAGACCTTGGAGCTGATGTTCTGGAAGGGGTCACTGGATAATTGGAGATATAAAATGAGTGGTTGATGCTGCCAGCAGATGAGGAATCCTGAGTGCTTACTAATCAGAATAATTGAACTAACAGTCAGTGAGTGCTCCTGAGGAGGTACCACTCTGTTGCACTTTGATTTGCAGGAGGGAATGCAGCTCGTTGCGGAGAAACCAGAGACTGAAGCTGTAGTGAAAGAAAAGCTGACAGGTCTCCATCAAATGTGGGAAGAGCTTGAGTCCACTACCCAGACCAAGGCTCAACGTCTCTTTGATGCAAACAAGGCGGAACTTTTTACCCAGAGCTGTGCTGATTTGGATAAGTGGCTGAATGGTTTGGAGAGTCAAATTCAGTCGGACGATTACGGAAAAGATCTCACCAGTGTCAACATCCTGTTGAAGAAGCAGCAGGTAAATGGAGCGCAGGTTGCAGAGTGGGCAGACAGCAGGTACCTGCACCCAGAGGAACAGATGGGGGGATCCTTTCAGCTCAGAGATGAATTTATTTGCTTTTCTTTCTTCCTGTTGTTTCATGTATCTTTAAGAAGAAGCAGAAATACACCCAGAAACAAATCAGCTGTAAATTTCTTGATGCAATCTCTATTTTATACTGCCTTCCTTCCCTACATTAATATCTCTATTTTGTCTCCCACTGTAGTCTACCAGTCACCGGTCATTCCCCCTCTGTACATGGCTGCCTGCCTGTGATTCAAAATTGTCTGAAGCCGGTCGGTCCCTGATTCCCTGCTATTAAGGCAGCAAGGAGTAGCAAGGACAGCAGGGAGCAGTGAAGCTCTTGCATGCCATTAGCTGTGCTCCAGAGCTGTTCAGGGTAACTTGTGAATGCCTGATAGAAGATATTCAGCTGTGTCATTGGCCAAATTCACCATTTGCACAAGCAGGCATAACTGAGGGGTATCAGCAGGTGGCCACAGTTGTGAATCTGTGTTTTAAGCCTTGTTCCTTGCAATATGAATGCTACAATAATTATTTATCGGGCAAATCCTTACTGACCATCATCTGTTTTTTCTACTTATGAAGCTATTAGAATGACAGAGTCATAGAATCATAGAATGGTTAGAGTTGGAAGGGACCTTAGAGTTCCAACCCCCCCTGCCCTGGGCAGGGACACCTCCACTAGAGCAGGTTGCTCAAAGCCCCATCCAGCCTGGCCTTGAACACGTCCAGGGATGGGGCAGCCACAGCTTCTCTGGGCAATGACATGTCTGTTGACATACTCTACTTGTATTAAGTGCGTTTACCATGATTTTCAGGACTTTTTTTGCCATTTTTCCGTTTAGATGCTAGAGAATCAAATGGATGTTCGTAAAAAGGAGATAGAGGAGCTGCAAAGCCAGGCAAGGGCTTTAAGTCAAGAAGGGAAGAGTACAGATGAAGTTGATGGCAAACGCCTTACTGTAGAAAAAAAATTTTTGGAATTGTTGGAACCTTTGAATGAAAGAAAAGCAAACCTGCTGGCCTCCAAAGAGATCCACCAGTTCAACCGGGATGTGGAAGATGAAATTGTGAGTATAAAAGAAATCCTGTTCCCCAGACACTAGGAAAATGTCACACCTGTTACAGAGCTATCACAGGAAGAAACCTTTCACTCGTGTCTCTCAATAGCATGTGTGAGTAATGCTGCTTTTTGCATCTTGGGTGCTCCAGCCTCTCTCTGCTGCCCTAACTGTATCTGGGGTTGCTTGAAATCAGATGTGCTCTTCTTTTACTTCCAGTTGTGGGTCGGAGAGAGGATGCCTATAGCTACATCTACTGATCATGGACACAACCTACAGACTGTGCAGCTACTAATAAAGAAAAATCAGGTAAGTAGGTGCTGTTAGAGCTCCATACCTGTTATTTCTCCTTAGTGCTGACTAATTCAGGAAGGAAAGGCATGGGGTAAAATGATGGGTGCTTTGGTGGCGATGTGCTGGGAGGGGCACTGTGACCACTGGGTGGTGACATGTTCAGGGAGGGCACAGCCCCAGTTTGTCCACGTGAGCTGATGGTATGTGTTTTGCTGCCCCTCTAGAGTTAGAAGCTCTGACTGGCATTTCTTTTTTGTTTGGTGCGGTGTCTCATCAGTCTGTTTTTCTCCCCTGTAGACCCTTCAGAAAGAAATCCAGGGACATCAGCCTCGTATTGATGACATTTTTGAGAGGAGCCAAAACATTATCACAGAGGGTAGCCCTAATGCCGAAGTAATTCAGCAGAGACTTGCAGACTTGCAGCAGCTGTGGAACCTCCTAATTGAGGAGACAGAGAAACGCCACAAGCGCCTAGAGGAATCTCACAGAGCACAGCAGTATTACTTTGATGCTGCCGAGGCTGAGGCCTGGATGAGTGAGCAGGAGCTCTACATGATGTCAGAAGAGAAAGCCAAGGTGAGCGGCTACACAAGGACACTAGTTTTGTTCTAATTGCTTAGCTAGAGGGGTGCAGGTGACATAATTTAATATGTCGCTAGTGTAATGGTAACATAAACAAGTTTAATTCCCTTGTGAAGCCTCAGGTGATTATCTCTTCTATCTGTTATGGTGTCTCTGATAGTGTGGAGAGATGGGCGTTGCTGCACTGAGTCTGAAGCATCCTCAGACTGTGGATAGCGACTCTGTGCCTTCCTTTGCTGTAAGGTCAGAGTTACCAGTACAGTCCAGTTAGGGCACGTTTTCCATTAGTTTTGAATCACTGGGAACAGCACGATGCACCTCTCTGTGAAACAGGCCTGATGGTCACTCAATTGATGCCAGTAGTCATCGGCTTTTACTCCACTGCAGTGAAATCAGAACAGCATCAGATCATACCAAAGAGTAGGTGACCTTCTATTTTTCAAGGAGGTGTTAGAGTGCTGTATCTTCTTTGTTGTTTACATAAGTATACTGCGTTCATTGCCCTGATAAAACAAAACTCAGCTTTGTATCACTATAACACATTCCATGGGTGTTCAAGTCTTCAGTTAAAAAGGATTTGTTTTCTTTTTTACATCTACGCAACGCAAATAAAAAGGAATATTAATGCGAATAGTACATAATGAAAAATATTTTAATGAAAAGGCTTATTGACAATACCAGTTAACATTGAGAGTTGGGGGTTGTTTTTCTTAATCATTACAGTGCATAGAAAGTTTTGATCGGAATTCTCCAGGCACTTTGGTGGAGAATCCTTTGGCACAGGCTCTGTAGGATTTCTTTTCTTTGACCCAGGCTGTCATTGAAAAGCCTGACAAGTGATGCGCCTAAAACTGTTCCAGTATCTGAGCTCTGCACAATCACCAGTGTTGTGTAAACACACAAAGGCTTCATAGAAGAGGAAATTCAACATGCTTCATGCACAGCTGATGTAATTTTGTTCTGCATCCCAGAAGGGTTGTTGCATTCACTCTTTCACTTGTTATTTTGCCGTCTGTGGCATTTGCTGTCAACTTAACTATTAATATGCTATTGTCAGAACAACTTGTCTATAAGCTGTACTTTGGAGCAGTGTTTCATAAATCCTTCTGGCTACCACTTTTTGCTCACACACCAAGTTGAACTTGCTGTGTGGTGTCTTTCTCTGGACTGGGGGACTTGACTGTCATTTTCTGTCACTGTTACAGGATGAACAGAGTGCAGTGTCCATGCTGAAGAAACACCAGATTTTGGAACAAGCTGTAGAAGACTATGCTGAAACTGTGCACCAGCTTTCAAAAACCAGCAGAACTTTGGTGGCAGATAATCATCCAGAAAGGTATTAACTGCCATTTTTAATTGGATTATGCATTCTTTTAGTAGTTCAGTCACTTCATGAGGTAGCTCTGACACAAAAAGACTCAGAAGAATGTACAGAGAAGAAGAGTTCAGCCTCATTCAGTTCAAGATGCGTGTTGGACCACTCTGATTTGACTAGAGGTCAGGGTCAGTATTTGCAGCTGGTGATTTCTGGAAAGTACTGGACACCTTCAATAAATGTCTGTTGTTTACTTTATATGGGCTAGCAGTGTCAGGTCCGCCAGCACTGCTGAACCTTACAGAGGTATAGCAATACTGAGCGACAACTCCCTCTTTCAACCAACTTTTATGTCCAGCCCATAGGGTCACACTCATTCATCCTTCTGCCTGTAGGCCAGTGCTCCCCAAGATTTGTGTCCTCTCTTCGAGATTCCACTTGAATTAGAGGTTGGAATCTGATGCTTTAAGGATAGGCACGTTAACATCTTGGTTTTGGTAAATTTATCTCAACTCTTGTAAATGGCTTTCCCTGTGGGAGAGTTCGGGAAGCTTAAGACCTGTTTTGCTGTAAGAGCTGCAGCTAAGCAAACACAATTCTCCGTTAGCTTTGACTGCAAGGCTGATTTGACTATGAGGGTGATGCATTTAACTGCTCTGCTTCGCAGATAGGAAGATAGAACTATCTCAGGAAAGACACTCTCTGCCTCTGGTGGAAAAATTTTATTTAACTCAAAAGCACTCTCTCGTGGTCATGATAATTTCTGAGGAGAGTGGATTTCCTGACTGAACTGACTCAGGACTGGAATGACGTAATCCATCATTACAAGGCAGAGGGAAGGCACTTGACAGGGCTATATGGATCAGACAAAATACAGGTGGAAGATACAGCAAAGTAGGAATCTTAATCCCTTTTGGAAATGCTGAGATTTAGGTAGTAAGAAACCCATGAGTACTTCTGAACTTTGAAGCAGAATTCAAACGAAAGTGAAATACCTCTGGCCTCAACAGCTCAGTTCCTGCCTGTAATTTTGGGAGAATACTCTGCTGTGATCTGTGGTCAAACAAATGGGAAGCTTGGTTCCCAGCTTCACTCTCTAAAACCAGGGGGGTTATATGTCCGGCTAGTGCAGTCAGCTGTGCTGGCAGAGGATTGGCCCATGTGTCTGAGTCAAATTTGTGCACGCAGCAGACATGTATTCTGTGGATTAAATACTCCAAGAGTCAGTGTTATTCCTTGTAGGTTTTCTTTTTTTCCCATTTACTTCTATTTATTATTTTTAAAAGATGATGAGGACTCAATGCTGTCTGTTTTTTTCAGCGAGCGTATCAGCATGCGCCAGTCCAAAGTGGATAAACTGTATGCAGGCCTGAAGGATCTTGCTGAAGAGAGACGGGGCAAGCTGGATGAGAGACACAGGCTGTTCCAGCTTAACCGCGAGGTGGATGATCTGGAGCAATGGATTGCTGAAAGGGAGGTGGTGGCAGGATCCCACGAGCTGGGACAGGATTACGAACATGTAACAGTAAGTTCTTTGGACGTGCCTGCAGCTTGACCTTCCTTTTCTGGCTGCTGCACACAGTAGATGGTTAATATGAGTAGGTGGCTGGCTTGATGGTTTGCTCAGATCAGTCTGTAATTACAGTGCTGCATGAGTCTGTTTCTCTGTGTTTCAGATGCTACAGGAGCGATTCCGAGAATTTGCCCGAGACACTGGAAACATTGGACAAGAGCGTGTTGATACTGTTAACCACATGGCAGATGAACTCATCAACTCTGGACATTCAGATGCTGCAACAATTGCAGAGTGGAAGGACGGACTCAATGAGGCCTGGGCTGATCTCCTGGAGCTCATTGACACCAGAACGCAAATTCTAGCAGCCTCTTATGAACTGCACAAATTTTACCATGATGCCAAGGAGATCTTAGGACGCATTCAAGACAAACATAAGAAACTACCTGAAGAGCTTGGCAGAGACCAAAACACAGTGGAAACACTACAGAGAATGCATACAACATTTGAGCATGATATCCAGGCACTCGGCACCCAGGTGTGTAGCAATCGAAAGGCGCTGTCTGGGTATAGGAAAGACGCTGGGTATAGGAACCTGAGCTGCAGAGTTCTGCTGCTGCTCTTGGCTCCTCTGTGGCTGGGAGAAAAAGTGCTGCCAGCTGCTTTCCAAGTGTATTTCTGTGGGAATAACTTCACCTGCTTCATTTTCTTATCTGTCTTTCTGCTTCTCTGTCATTGCATTAGGTTAACTAGTTGATCTACAATAGAAATCCATAAGTACGCAGATTTCTGTATATGTAGGTAATTGTTTAACGTTATTCCATTTCCTGTCCTTGGTTGAAGAAGAAATCATAAAGGCAGAGAACTTCTGTAGTGATTTAAAGTGGCTCCTGACAGTGTCAGCCTGCTGTGTGCGAAGGGATAGAGAGTGGATGGAGAGGCACGAGGGTAACACACTTTAGCTCCTCAGAGCTGACGTGGTTATGAATATGGGAATTCTGACTTAAATATTTCCTTTTATTATGCTTCCAAACAGCAGTCTGAAGAGATTCAAAGTACGTAGTCCAGGCTAACATTTTTAAAAGTGGTCAAACTTGATCTAATTCTGAATCTTTTGAAGCCAAGGTATGTTAAATAGAAGGCAACAGCTGTTCATACAGCACACAGGGGATTCTAAACCAAAAAACAACATTCAGCTGCCAAAATGAGAATTTCAGAAGAGAAAAAGTTGCTTAAGGAATTGATGAATTATGACTGGCTGCATTTATGCCAGTAGGTTGGAAAAGATAAGTTTTATGGCCAAGCTGCCTGCCGATTCTTGATCATGTTGCAATTGTTTATGCTAGAATAAAGGGGATATAGCAACCGTTTGATTTTCCAAGTGTTTTAGGTTCAGAAGCCGTAGATTTATACATAAAATGGGAGAAATTTACAAAACACCAATCCCAGTCTCTCAAAAACGTAATTATAATCAGAGCCTAAATGGAGGAATATGTAATCATAGCACAGAGCTGTGGTGAAAGCACTTAGGATAGTTTTCAAGTAACACGGCTAGAGCACCAGGATGGGTCATTATGACAGTGGCCTGATCTCTGTGCCTATAGCTAGAATGCTGCTTAATTTGGTGTTCAAACTTTTTTGTTGTTATTAGAAAAGAGCTAATAGAATGGTTCCTGGCTTGAAAATACGTGAAACAGTCAAGATATAGTATTTGATGTCCCAAGACAGTGTTTGAAAGGAAAAGAGGTTTCTAATAGTGATCTTTGAGTTTCCTAATTTTCTACTGTTTGAAGTCATTATCTACATTTTTAAAAAACCTCTTGGTCATTAAAATACTTCTTTTTTTTCATAATCTGACAGACCCTTAGAGTAGTGGTTTTGTTCCAAGAGCTCCTGAGTGGCACTGAAAATTTGTTGTTGGACATGGTCCCCATTTGGCCTGGCATTTAACAGTCCCTTTGTATTGGCACCTAGTCTTACAGGAGGTTTAGGCTGTGGCAAATCTTTGTTATTTTAGGGGCCCCTTGACCCAACAGTCTTCTCTAAGAAATATTCTCAGAGGGATATACTGTCTTAATAACAGGACAAACCTTTTTAGTATCGACAGACCAAATATACTTGCAGTGACTTTAGAAAGCCATTCAAATGACGAATTAGCAGCTAAAATTTCCCCATATTTGTGACTCAAAAGTATCCATGCACTGATGCATTTCTCTCATAAAAACACACCAGGTGAGACAGCTGCAGGAAGATGCTGCACGCCTTCAGGCTGCCTATGCTGGAGACAAAGCTGATGACATCCAGAAAAGGGAAAATGAGGTCCTAGAAGCATGGAAGGCGCTGTTGGATGCCTGTGAGGGCCGCAGGGTTAGACTGGTGGATACAGGAGACAAATTCCGTTTCTTCAGCATGGTTCGTGATCTCATGCTTTGGATGGAAGATGTTATCCGACAGATAGAAGCCCAAGAAAAGCCAAGGTAACGTGAAGTATCTCTTCTCGATCAGAAGATAAGGCTGCAGGTCAGCTGAGGAAAAGACTCAGTATCACTGAGCCAGAAATTCAGAGGGAGGCTGTCAAAATCTGATGGTGGCATAGCAGCTCGCTTTTGTGTGTTGCTGACCAGCAAAGGCTGGGGGCTACTGAAGTAATTGCAATGTAAAAATGTGTTCAAAGAGATTAAGTCTCACACTCTTGTCTATTTGATCTCTGATTCAGACAAGAATAGTGCTGTTCCTAAGGAAATGCTGCTAGCCATCTTGCTTCCTGAACTACAAAGACAATCTAGGAATTGAATTTTTTTATCATACAGTTCTGGGTTAGTTTACTTGTTTGAAAATGTAGCAGCTGTTAAATCTGGAATACATGTTTCTGAACCATGGACTGATCATTTTAGGGACGTTTCGTCTGTTGAACTACTAATGAACAATCACCAGGGTATCAAAGCAGAAATTGATGCCCGAAACGACAGCTTCACTACCTGCATTGAGCTGGGCAAATCTCTTCTGGCAAGAAAACACTATGCATCAGAGGAGGTACTGTGCTTACCGAATGTATAACTACCATAGTACAGCTGGCCTATGGATTTTGCTTCAGCTGGAGAAACTTGCATTGTGTAATCGACAGATTAATAAGCCGTGTATTTATAATGACAAGCATTACTTCAGGGACTGTTCCACTTACTTGCTATTGTGAAATTACTGTATAATTTAACTCTGTGAATTCATGTTGGGTAGCAGAGATGGCACCTAAATTTAAATTATCTTTTTCAATCCAGAAAATGCACAGAAGATGTTACATTCGGTTCTGCAGAAAGAGCACTCTGGGATGGCTATGTTGGGAAAGGTGACAAGAGCAGAGACAACCATTTTGTACAGGGAATGCTATGAAGAGGCCTGCTAGGGAGAGGAGCAGGAAAAAGTTTGTCTCATAGGGAGTAAATCCAGGAAATATTAAGAGAAAAATGTATCCAACTGCTTAAGGCCTTGGCTTGTTTTCTGATTTGTCTAGGCCAGAGGATAGAGGCTGCACCTGTGTTTCTTCCTGCCTCCCTTTAGGTGGAGAGAGGATAGCCAAATGTAAGATACTGTCCACTCAGGGAGGTGGTAGTTTGTGTGTCTGCATTACACACGAGTGCTGCGGAGTATCCTCAGAGGAACATTTGCTCAGGCACTGGGAGGTTTTGCTAGCCAGTTTTCGCCCCGAGAATAACACAGGGCTTACACGGGTACATCAGTGTTGTTACACAGGTAGCTGCAGGCTTTTTGTAACAATCATGGGCAGCTCATTTTGCATTATTTGCTAGGAAAAGGGCAGAAGATATAATACATGGTTGCGCTTTTTAGATTTATTTGTCCGTTGTACTATTTCTATCAAGTAATCTTGGTGCTGTACTTTTAACAGATACTGTATGCTTATGAAAATGTGATATTTTAATACATATGTTATATTTATTTGTACTTCAAAGAGAAAAACAGATGTGTTATATTCATGCTTCAGTCACTTCCCAGCAACCTAGCACAACATATTTCATCAGTGCCTTCTGCTGGTGGTGACAGCTTACGTGGTGTGGTGAGGTGAACCTGGTGCTTGTGTAACAGTCCTGCATTCTCCTCTTCAATCCAGATCAAGGAAAAGCTGCTGCAGCTGACAGAAAAGAGAAAAGAAATGATTGACAAATGGGAAGACAGATGGGAGTGGCTGAGACTGAGTAAGGACATCCTTGAATTTCTTTGGGGCAGGGCCATATCTAACTCTCTCTTTGTTGAGTCTTTCTGAGCAGTTGAAAAAAACCTGCAGCTCCTTACTTTTTTATTAACAGTACTTGAAAGTGCGTTTGTACTGTAAATCTGTAAGATTCACGTGTTTATTGTCATGTAGCTGAGAATTTGAAACAAAGAAACCTGCACCAAAGGTCTTAATCAAATGATCAAATTTGGAGCTAGGTGAAACAGATCTACTGTGTTTTGAAGGTGTCACATTCCTACTGCATTTGTACAAAGGATGCACTACTGAAAGGCAGGGAGAAGTAAAGCCCTGCTGCCTTATGCAGGTAACGTGCCTGCATTGTCTGAGAGGCCAGAATGTTGATGAGCAGTTTACTGACAAAAGGTGTAGTTTTAAACATTGCAGCGTTTTGCAAGTTCTACACCAGCAACAACAACCCAGTTCTGATACTCTGACAAGTTGATCCGTGTCTCATATACAGACCTAAACCTTTGCAGCAGTTGTCCAGGATCTCAAAAGGTATAGTACAGTACAGTCATTTTGGGGGGTTCTGGGCTGCTGTGTATACTTTCTTCATTGTTTCTGAGCCTCAGCAGGCTTTCAGGAATACAGCAGCGTGGGCGATTGTCCCTCATTTTGGGTGTTTGCGTTATTCGTCAAAATTCCTGGTTTCCATTCACAAAAGCTGTGAAAGCTTTTTTTTCAGCTGTGATGACAGAAGGAAACCCGGAAGTGTAGCAGTATAGACAGGTATAAGGCACAGCAATACTGCTTGCTGAAGGGAACTATAGCCTACCGTCTAGCTGTTCTGTAGACAGGCCAGTATGAGGAAGAAAACCAGCAGATAACAGACTTTCTACTCTGAAGTTAGTAGGTTACAGCAGATTAGAGTAAAAAGGAAACACTGAAATTGCAAAATGTAATAGTCTGTAAAGGAAGTGAAGGTAGGCCTCAACTTTTATTTTTCCTCAAAGCAAAGCCAACAGGATAAACTTCTGTCTTTTAAACAATTCATTTCAGTGGGCTTAGTTGAGGAAAATACTTAGCCAAATACATTTACTTTTTTCCGTGAGCTATGTTTAGGTAGATTCAGAAGATGCCTGATGACTTCATGATGCTCTTTTGACATTAACTGTGCTGATATCTGTATGTTCTTTGCTCAGTTTTGGAGGTACACCAGTTTTCAAGAGATGCAAGTGTGGCAGAGGCCTGGCTGCTGGGACAGGAACCCTACCTGTCCAGTCGTGAAATAGGTCAAAGTGTTGATGAAGTGGAAAAATTAATTAAGCGTCATGAAGCATTTGAAAAATCCGCAGCTACTTGGGATGAGAGATTTGCAGCACTGGAAAGACTGACCACGGTGAGTGTTATAAGGCAAGAATAACCGCTCTTGGCCATTCCCCTTCATTTTGGTGCCACCTGATTGTTCAGAACAACTCCCAGCATCACCAGCCTCATCTCCATTTGTTGATCCTTTTGTTGATTAACCTCGGCCAATCACCCAGGGCCTGAAGTCCCATGTTCCCAACTGTACTAAAACCCTCCCAGCTTCATCTGAACTCAGCAACCTGCAATGAAAGCTTAAGTGACAAATAACCTTAGTAGTCAGCAAGAGCTGTCTCAGGCCCAGAAGTGATGACCCCGAAACAAGTTCAAGAGCTGAGCAGTTTGTCCCAGGCCTCTGTCGTACAGATTGTAGTGCTAAAAGGGAAGGGGGATTCTGAGTAAAGACAATCCAGAACACTTGAAATTATTTTCAGTTAAAGACAACAGTGTGAGGAGACAGTGGTGGGGAGGAGGGTTCACCAAATTTTTTTGTTGTGTTTTGCCTGCTCCAGTCCCCTAGAAAGACAAAATAAGGCAAAGAAAGAAGCACATTTTGAGCACAGCTGCAGTGTCAGTAATTAATGCTCAGAGAGCATGTTACCATCTTTGGAGAATAATTTTACATTAGACACTAAAATTGAAGTGGCTTGATTTTTCACACATACTGAGCGTCACAGCTGCAGACAAAATGAATTTGGGTTTCTCAGCGTCTTCAGACATCATGCTGGTTTTATTTATTTGGTTAATTTCAGGGATTTGGATGTGGAACACTTTATTTCTATGTATGGCAAGCAGGCAATATTTTAATAGCTTGGACTGCTTTCTTGTTTCATTCTAACAGAATGAATTAGAAAAAAACCACAGACAATGGCAAGCTGCTGCCCGGGCAGTCCTCTTGGTGTTAAAGGGTCTGATACTGCATGACCTTACTGACAAATCCAGTGCACTAACTTTGCATGATTAATACTTCTAAAGACTGATGCCTTAAAATTTTATTCCAATAAACTTTAATTTCAGTACCATTTCAGAAAAGTGTTACAGAGTTTTTTTAGTTTCTAGAAATGCCCCTGAAAAATGTGCAGTGCTTTAAAATGCACAAAAATGTTTCATTTCTCAGTTGGAACTGCTGGAAGTACGTAGACAGCAAGAGGAAGAGGAGAGGAAGAGACAGCCACCCACTCCGGAGCCAAGCCCAAAGGCTGCAGAGGATGCAGACTCTCAGCAGCAACGGTGAGCCCAGGGTGTGGGAAGCTGGACTGCGTACTTCCCACAGGTTCTTCAGACAAGAGTTACTGGGCTGAAACTGCATTGTGAAGGGAGTGTCGGGAGGTTTTATGGTTTTGTAATGTGACCCATTTTAGAAGACTTGGTGGATGTAGTTTATGGGTACAGGACCTTTCCCAGACATCTGAATTCGCTCCCAAATCGAATGTTGCAACTTTTTATCATAACACAGTGTTACAGCTGTTGAGGTGTACCTGGCCCTAAGGTAAAAATGCTGGTTTTACAAGGCTTGTGTTATGAATTAAAATCTCTGAACAGTCTTGGCTTTCTTCTTTGATGAGTATCAGTTACATGTAGATTTCAAGCCATGTCCATGAAACATTAACATTTATAAAATTATTTATGTGATAGGAGTAGGCTTATTTGTAAGCTGTCAGGAAAGCCTGGTTTTATCTCTCTTAACAATAGATTTATTCAGTTGGGCCTGAGGATTTTGAGAACTTGCTTGAATTCTGAGGTGTCCAATACTCAGTAGGAAAATCTCATTTTGGTAAAAAAGATGTGTGACTTTCAAGAACTTAACACAATTTCTTTTCTTTTTCCTCTCTCCCAGCAGGGACGGGACAAAAGGAGAACAGGTTTCCCAAAATGGTTTGCCATCAGACCAGGAATCTCCACGGGTTAGTTACCGCTCCCAAACCTACCAAAACTACAAAAACTTTATTAGCAGACGGACAGCCAATGACCGATCATGGTCTGGACTGTGACATACAGAATCAATTGCAGCAAAAGACGCCTTTTTTCAGTACGGGTTACTGGTACTGGTTTAATCTTTTGGCTTCAGATTTTCCTGCTGCTTTTCTCTTCCTTCCCATCAGTTGACTTTTATTTAATTAGCAGCCCCTTGGAGATATATTTACGTCGCTTTAATTCTTGCTTATTTGAATATCCCCACTGACACTCAGTTGCTTTGAGGTGACACATTTATTTCATGTTATTTACTGTGAGTTTTTCGTTTCACTAATAGTGTTAAGATTTTCCAGCTAAATCATCCTTTATATGAGTAATTGAGATTTAATGAGATTACATCATAATGAAGAAGAGAACTAGAATCTGACAGGTATGATGCATTGGGTTATACTAACAGGTTTCAGCACGGCAACATTATTAAATCAGCTGCATTAGCAAGCGAGTTATTTACAAGGCCAAAGATAATACACGCAAGCAAGCTTGTCAGTAAAGGCTGGGAAGGAGGGGAAAGTTGTAACTATCAACAAATAAAAGCCTTAAGTTAGTTGTGTAACATTCCATGCAGAATGGACTCATTGACTGCAGATAAAAATAAACATGAAATAAAACATTAAATACTAGTATCTAGATTTATCTTGGTGTTTAGTCCTCATGAAGAGTTGTGATCTTGCTGAATAGCTATTTTGCAGCCCCATTTTGCCTTGGTCCTGTCCAATTTACACTACAGCAATTTGATTTACTGACACTGGAGAGACAGTGGTATAAATGAGGGTAGGGTACGGACCCTTATGGGGAGGTTGTGATGCTTTTCCTTGAAAACTAAATAAAATACATCAGTTTAAGATCCCAGCTCTTTATTTTATATAGATGCTGGTTGAATGGTCCATGCCTTATTCTTTCCTTCTTGATGAGGGATGTCCCAGGGGAGCCAGGATGCATGCCAATAATCTTAATGTGAAACCATAAAAAGAATACTAGTAAACATGTATATATAGTTAATGCAACACAGTAGTAAAAAACTGGCTTACCTCTCCATTACCTTCCTCCAAAGCTAATTGTTTCAATTAATGCTTTGAGCAGTGATAAAAATGACACTTCTTTTTCTTGTGTTTTTGAACCTCAATCTCTGAGGTTGTATGAAGTGCAAGAAAGGCTCCTGCCTGACTCCGATCGGTGGATATTAGTGCTCTTACCAGTACTGCATAGGAAATGCTGGTCCTAGTCTAGGACTCTGCGAGGAAATGCCTTTCAGCATAAGTTTATCTTTCAAATAGCCCATCCCAGTTACTTCCGGGTCTGCAGACAGATTCTGTCAATGCTCTAGAATACTAAGCAGTTCTACCTTTTTCTTTCTTTAAGTAAACCGTTTCAGTTCATCTTTAATATTAAATTATGAAGGGCGCTGTCTGTTGTACATACCAGTGCTTATAAAATGATATATCGTTGTGGCAAGGAACACGAGGTGGCCTGCGAGCGCATCCCAGATCATCATCATCTTGCTGGTTACCACAACCTTATACATCGCCTGTTTGCTGCTTTTTTTTTCTTATTTTATGATACATAATGCATTTCTGTGTTAATCCTCGCCATCTGCACTTCAGTCTTTCATGAGAGCTTTTTAGCTCACTTCATTGAATCTTGTGTTGCAATACATCAGATGTACACAGCTGTATTATTTCTGATCTGAGGCTGTTGATCAGAACCTTGACTTCTGACAAGTAGCTGAGCAGGGCAGCTGAATTGGTCTGTATTGGCTGAGCTTGAAAAGTGAGAAAGGTGATTGAAAGGATGTGCTTCAGTAGTTGTACTTTTCTGTAACTTGTCTTTCCACTTCATGATGCATGTTTTTTTTTTCTTTTGTCAGGATAACAACATATAGTTTCTTAACGCTTTTAAAAATTCCGTACAAACTTATACAAATGATCTGGTGACTACCTACACCAGCTCTCTGTGCCTGTAAGAGTATGACAGTTCTCAGAGCAGTATAGCTGTAGCTTCAGACTCCACCTTCAGATATATTCTGGCTAAAAAGTAGTATGTGAAAGTAATCTATATAGATACACTTTTTTTACTTGTATTAGTACACATATATAAAAATCACGCTTTAATGATGAAGAAAAACTAATTAAGTTATTTATTAAGGTCATAATTTTAGGCACTAGAAGTGTAAGATTTCACCTATTTATGATAGCCTGTGATACTGGCTTAAAACATTAAACTGGTACTTACGCCAGAGCAATATATAGGCTGTCATCTATTTGCATCTGAAAAAGGTAAATATGTCTCTATTACTTAGGCTGTGGTGCAGAGACTTAAGTTGATGAACTGAATATGATGTTGCTTCAAGCACTATGAAAATCAAAGGGATGTCTCCAGTCATTGTCACCATGTCTTGTTGCATGTTACAGTCCTGATTTAAATATCTCAAAAATAGTCTGTAGCCACTAAAGAACTTGCAACTAACTTCTCAGTCACCATTAAGAGAACTGTATTCATGTACATTGCTAACTGTTTTGTTGTAACAGTACAGTTTGCTATTAATATTTGTCCTCCATTGCATTGTCTCTGCATGCCCGATGCATGTTTCCATTAAAGTTTGTTTAGCTCCTGTTTTTTTTTTTCTATTTTCATGACGCATTCTTCGCATAGCTGTTTATGATTCAGATTTATTTTGCTTGTTTTCTATTAATTGTAGATAACACATGAAAAGGAAGTAAAACCTGAAAGAGCATCAGACAAGCATTTCATAGCCCTTTTACAATCAGTAGAATTTTAAGTAGAAGTTACAGGTCTGATGGTGTGCTGAAAGTTGGTAGTTATCTTTTAAAACCACAGGGTTGCAGATTTATTTCCAATAAAAACATGTTCAGGAGCTGTGCAGTGGCTGCTGGTTTGCAACTGGTCTGTTTTACTTCAGATTAGTGGTTATAGGTACCTCAAAATCAGTAGTATTTTCACAGCTTGCTGGTATCGCTACAGAAAACATGCTACTTTCAGCATCGGTTTAGGTAACGGGTAGGTCTGGGTAGTTTATTTAAGTTGTTGAAATAAGTTACTGTGGTTTATGTAATTCCTTAATGCTGGTCACAAAGGCTTCATGTATCTTGGACAGGGATCCAGCCAGTTGAAAAGCAGAGAGTTTGAAGTTCAGTAACCATCACTGGTCAAAAACATTTGCAAAGGGCTGTCCTTTTTCTTGAATGCATTGGTGATCAGCACTGGTGACAATTAATTAATTGAGTTTTCATTGGTGAACCACTGGTTGTTTTTTTTTCACTACCTGTGTTACAGTAGCTGTGCTGGCAGTGTTTGTGTAGTCTTCAGCCTCATCTATTTACTTCCCCTCTCCCTCCTTCAATGCAACATTTTTGTTATATTTTGAGATTTGGATACAAATAGTGAGGTTTGATGGTTTACACTTACCATAATGGTGAAGAACCAGTGTCATTGATTTTTAGTTCTACTGGATAACAGCGCAGGGTAGATGCTTCCTCTGATAAACTGGGCTGTAAGGCTACATGTCTTTAGGGACAGAGTAAAATAAATATGACTGAAGTGGAATGTGAGCTGTGATTCTTTCCCTGTTTCAGTGATGTAGTGTCTGTACTTTGGAGATTTAGATTGCTTAAAGGCAGTTAACCAATCCTTCCCATATTCATAGCAAGTTGACACTTAGATCTTCCTAGGTCAATGTAAGAGGTACAAAGGTGTGAGGTACAATAATGTGTACTTGGCAGGTGTAAGAAGCTCTAGCAAATGGTGGCAAAATTTAGTTTGTTGCATAATAATTCGGCTGCTTTTGAATTGTCCAGGCCATGTGCAGAAGTGGGAATGTCTAATTATTGTGCCATTCACACATACCTGCTTGTCTGCATAAAAACAGTTTAGAATGTTTGTAATCTACTAGAGCATTAGCAGCACTAAGCTTTAGTAACTTGCTAATAATAATAATAATAATACACACTGATTGTGTAACTGCTGAGCTGCTATCAATGGCTCTACATGTCAAAGTAATGGTACGAGGAAAAAAGAACTGGGACCAAGCTGCATTTCAAAAGCTTATAGCCATTAGGATTCCAATTTAAATGATTTTGGGATGAATGGCTCCTGAAGACGTCGACAGCTTGACCAGTCAGAGCTGCTGGAAACATGGCTGCTCTCTAGGCTATCTCGATCACAGTGCGACAGGCAACGCGATCAACAAAGCAAGTGATGGGCAAGGCCTTGGTTCTGTCTTTCTTTGGGGGTAAATAGCTGTGTGATGTTGTGTGACTGTGGTGGTTTTCAGTTCCTTTAACAAAAATCCAATCCACCTAATAACGAAAATCTGAAAAAGACCTTGATAAATTGACACGTGACCTCATTTCCCTTGTTTTTAAGATCCAATATCCTAACTGGGATGAAATGCATGGTGTAATCTTTTTAATTTCTGCATGTTTTGATTTTGTTGTGTCACTAGGGGAATGGGGAAAGTGGGAAAGGAGCTTTTACAGAAACAAATAAGTTATGCAAATTTTTGTAAATGCTCCTGGGCAATTTTGACATATTTTTCTGCTGACTTATAGTTAATACCTTTTATAGACTTTTAATACCCCAGTAATGCCATAAATGTATTTAAGGTGGCTGATGTGTATAACTTCTACTGTTCCTCTAGGTTTGCAGAAAGTGTGATTGTTACTGTTCCAAACATTTTGAGTATTTAGCAACAGAATTGAATGCTCTCATTTTAGGAATAACAGTA
The DNA here is from genome assembly GCA_002844005.1 of Limosa lapponica baueri. Classification (NCBI taxonomy): domain Eukaryota; kingdom Metazoa; phylum Chordata; class Aves; order Charadriiformes; family Scolopacidae; genus Limosa; species Limosa lapponica. Next base: position 233,559 of record KZ505946.1, on the reverse strand, counting down.
TATAAAAGAATATGAATTAACCAGAAGATCAAAGCACAGTAAAATTCACACTGATGTTTAGCTGCTGTTATTTTCCCGTCTCTCTACCTATAAAATGGGTACTAATCCATTCATACCTTCTAATTTCCTTGCCCTTCTGTGTCTCCATGGAGTGTGAGAAAGTTCTTTTTGGCCTGTGCCATTCTCCAGGCAGAGTTTATACACAGCCACTTTGTGCAGGGAACCAGATTAGCTGCAAGATACTGCAGTGTTGAGAGGCTTCTAGCTGAACTTTTTTTCAACTGTTCCTAGGTGGCAGAAACTGCAGAAACAAATGAAATGGTCAATGGAGCTGCAGAACAGAGGACAAGTTCAAAAGAGTCTAGTCCTGTTCCTTCTCCAACGGCAGACCGCAAAGCCAAGACCGCCATTCAGGCCCAGACTGCTGCTACCCTGCCAGCCAAAACACAAGAGATTCCTTCAGCTCAGATGGAGGGCTTCTTACATCGCAAACATGAGTGGGAGACACACAGCAAGAAAGCCTCGAGCAGGTAAAATACTCGATGCTTATTGCAGCTAATTGCATCTGAACTGAACAAGTAAGACAGTAAATGTTATCCCTGCTGCTTTAGACCTTTCAGGCTTATGCTTTTGTTGTTGTGGAAACTGTGTATGCGTGGCTGAGCAGTATATTTGATGAAGTTGCAGTCTAAAGATGGTAGAAAATGCAGTGTTAGCCATATTTGGAAAGTGGAAAACTGAGGCATAAAGATACCATGACTTTCCCACTTCACATGATGGATTTGTGGCAGCAGAGGGATTTGATTCCAGATCTCTCAAGTTGTATGTTACTACAAGAAAAGAAAATCACGTAGGCGTGAGAATAGAGATGTCCATATTTGTCTGACGTTTTCTGTTTGCACATTAGCACTTTCCACCTACTCTGTAATCTGTTCAGAAGAGAAAAGCGGGTGTAGATGATTTTTTTATGCCTTAGTTGATTCTGTTCCTAAGGACCTGATCCTGCAGTTCTCAAACAGGAAAAACTTCTGAGATTTCTGTCTGCGCTGGAAAAGCAGACTGGGGTCCTTCATGAACTGAGAGAGCTCTTGAAGCCAGGTTTGTGACTTGGCTAACAAGTCACCACTAGCAAGCGGTGAGCTACACCAACATCTGACGGATTTGATAGAAGCTGAAGTACCGAGCAGAGCTGAGTGCAGATCATAAATAAGCACAGTACTAGCTTAGTACTAGCTCAGTAGTAAGCAGCAGGGTCCTGCACCTGGGGAGGAAGAACCCCAGGCACCAATATCGGTTAGGGGTTGATCTTCTGGAAAGCACTACTGAGGAGAAGGATCTGGGAGTCCTGGTGGACAGCAAACTTTCCATGGGCCAGCAATGTGCCCTTGTTGCCAAGAGGCCCAATGGGATCCTGGGCTGCAGAGGGAAGAGTGTGGCCAGTAGGTGGAGGGAGGTCATTCTCCCCCTCTGCTCTGCACTGGGGAGGCCACAACTGGAATACTGCGTCCAGTTCTGGGCTCCCCAGTTCAAGAGAGACAGGGAACTACTGGAGAGAGTCCAGCGTAGGGCAACAGAGATGATGGAGGGATTGGAGCATCTCCCTGATGAGGAAAGGCTGAGAGAGCTGGGGCTCTTTAGCCTGGAGAAGAGAAGGCTGAGGGGAGACCTTATTAATGCTGACAAGTATCTAAAGGGTGGGTTGAGGGAGGATGGAGCCGGACTCTTTTCAGTGGTTCCCAGTGACAGGACGAGGGGCAACGGGCACAAGCTGGACCATGGGAAGTTCCACTCAAATCTGAGGAAGAACTTCTTTGGGGTGAGGGTGGCAGAGCCCTGGAAGAGGCTGCCCAGGGAGGGTGTGGAGTCCCCTTCCCTGGAGATCTTCAAGCCCCGCCTGGATGCTCCTGAGTGATGTGCTCTGGGCAGCCCTGCTTTGGCAGGGGAGTTGGACTGGATGATCTCTAGAAGGTCCCTTCCAACTCTGACAATTCCGTGACTACCATTACTTTTGTTCAGCTATAGTTGTTCACACTGGAGAGCTACTTTGAGGCCGTGACAGTCACCAATTCTAATCTAGGGACTCTTATTTCTAGTAATTAGTGGTTTTTATAGCTATATTAGAGAATGAGGTGGATGATGCCACTGAGTATTTCTAAAAAACAAGGATTTCGTATGCAATCTCTTCATTAGATTGCAGCACAATGAGAATTCCTTCTACAATAAAGCATAGTCATTAAAAGATCAGTCACTTTCTCTCCCAAGCATGCACTGCCTACTTTGCCAGTCTTTCTACTGTTAGTATATGCTTATGTGCTATCAAAAAGAGTTCTGGAAATCTGTATTGTTTGGCTCAAAGTCAGTACTTTCGTCTTGAAGCCATGCTTTTATAAGAGAATTTGCTGTCTGCAGTTTGCAGACATGCTGTATTCACATCCTCAGACTGAACTAGTCTCCATTATCTTAAAGAAATAACTGTGTTAGGTTTCTCCGGTTCTGCAGGTAAAGAGCATTAGATTTATAAACACTTTTGTTGTTTTCCATGTCTTAAAGATCATGGCATAACGTGTACTGTGTCATAAACAACCAAGAGATGGGCTTCTACAAGGATTCGAAAGCTGCTGCTTCTGGCATCCCCTACCACAATGAGATTCCTGTCAGCTTGAAAGAAGCAGTCTGTGAAATAGCGGTCGATTATAAAAAGAAAAAGCATGTTTTCAAGCTAAGGTAAACCTGTTGAAGCATCTTGCCGTTAGTTTCTGTTGTGGTGAGTATGTTCACTGTGTGAATTCGTGGGAGGATCCAGCCCAGGAACTGATCATCATTATTAACTGCAGTATCTACTTTTCTGAGCAAGCTCTTCCCGACACTGAAACATGGTATATTTATCAAAGGTAGCACACACAAAACAGTATCAAAATAATCTGTGCACTTTATTTACATCTAGGACAAGACTAGACGTGTCTGCCTAAAGTTAGGAGCCAGCATTTAAAAATACTGGGCTTTTCGGCTCTTCCCTCTGGAATTAATTGAAAAGAGCTGAATGTTCATGGTTCTGCTCTTTTCACAATCAAGCCACTTGTTTAATTTTTTCAGTATGGATTTAGGAGACTCCTGAAGACATCTGTCACATTTTCAGGTCTAGAACAGGTAGTTACAGACCATTTAATTTTGAAGTATGTGAAGTACTTGCTGTTCAAAGGTAAAAAAAATAAGGCTTTTCCTTCCAAGATTGTGTTTCTGTTTTACTGATCAATATTTAGTGCCAACAGGAAAAAAAATCTTAATATTACACAGCTGCTAGGTGCTTCTGTCAAAGGAGACTCATATTATGAACTGATCTTGTATTCCAAGTTCACGTATTCCAAGATAGAACTGTTTTTCTTTTTTTTTTTCTTTTTTTTAATTTTATATTGATCCAAGAATCCTCTAAAGATGATAGAATCCATATCCAGGGAAATTTGCTTTACAGCAAATATATGGGGAAATACATAGTAAATATTTAGGGAAATTTACCTTTCTTGAAGACAGGCCTGCAGCTATGTGATTCATTCTTTATACTATTTTAAACGTCTCTGAATGGATAATGTTAAGGATATGCTGTTCCAAATACAAAGTTAGGCAGAAAAAGCACTTGCCCTTTTCACAGTACCCTGTCACCTGCATCAGGGCTCTCAGGTAATTGCATGTAGTGTATTTTCTTTACTCATTCTCATTAGGAGAGTCCCCAGCGAGTTCACCAGCTTGTCATGTCAAATCTGTCTCTCCAATCTTAGAAGGCGTATGTTGTTGAACATCTGAGAGGCTGAGGTCTCTACAGATCTCACGTGCAGGCAGATCTCTCACAGAAAGGTCTAGTTGTGATCTATGGACAGTACAGTGGAAATAATTTCCTTAATTTTTGAAAGAAGAAAGCAAGGCATAATTACGTTGTTCCAAGTGTCTGTCTGTCTTTGCTGTTATTTTACTGTTTAATATTTAATTTAATTTCATAAAGAAATTTTAAAATGTTTTCTTTTTGTGGGGAAAGCTCAGGTAGCCTGCAACACAGCACCCACTGACCCTGCCTCCTACTTGTTCAGATGCCTGATCTGGTGTTGCTCGGTATTTTTTTTTAATTAATACGTATCTTCACATACATTGTAAAATCCCAGTTAAGCCATCTGAGCAAAATCAGCACAGAAATAAAACAGAAGGGAGACTCTGGCCTTAAGTGTGAGAAGAGGCTCACAATAGTCATGAGAATAATCATAAATAATACACAGTACAGTATCTTGAGTCACCTCCACAGCAGTTACGGCAGCAGAGCAGCTGCAGAATTTTGCTAGGTTTCTACAAAAACCATGAAAATTCTGGGTGTTGCCTGTGACTTTGGTCTTTTTAAAGTATATAACTTTTAAAATGTCTTTTGCAAAAGATGAAAGATCTGCCTGAAAGAGTGATTACTGAAACAGCAGTCGTCAGCTGCTGAAGATGGCAAGCTCTGCAATGCATCCTGACATACTGGAACACATCCACTGTCAACGTGTTTAGAGACCAGAGTATGCAGTGTGTGTGGCTGCCCTCTGCACGACAGTATGAGATACCAGAACATGAATTGTTGGGGTGTATTTGTGTACATATAGATGTTATGGCTGTCCCATGCAGTCCCATATGTATGTCTCAATGTGATTATGTACTGTAGCTAAACAAGCAGGAGTTGAAGCAGTGTGGCTACTACTAAGCTAAATTTGTGATGCTTGTTTTCTTTACAGATTGACTGATGGCAACGAATACCTCTTCCAAGCCAAAGATGATGTAAGTTTGTTTTTCTTATTGTTTATTACTGATGTGTACAACAGGAAAAAAAAATAGCTGCTAAGAGCTCAGGGGTGCATTTTAATTTTCTGGTCTGCAGTCTTGTGCATACGTGTGCAGATTTGTGTAGATTCAGAAGCTCCTGTTGGCACCACCAGGGCAGTAGGGCTTTCCAGATACAGCTTTTAGTAGACATCTGCAGGTGCGTAACCAGAGGAGTGCCACATGATGAGTTAGCACCATGTTTCCTTTCATTTCCCACTTCTATCCATTCCCCTTCCACAACGTTGAGTGAATTAGAGAGGGCACGTAGACACAGATTTTAACAGCTTTCTGCCTTTGGGGCTTCTTGAAGGAGGAGATGAACACGTGGATTCAGGCCATCACATCAGCTATCTCTTCTGATAAAATTGAAGTGTCTCCGACCACCCAGAGCACTCCAGCTTCCAGCCGTGCCCAGACCCTGCCTGCCAGCGTCACAATAACCAGTGAGTCCAGCCCTGGCAAGCGGGAGAAAGACAAAGAGAAAGACAAAGAGAAAAGATTCAGCCTTTTTGGTAAGAAGAAGTGAACTCCATCTCCACACACTGCACTTCTCTGATCGTTCCAGTGGAATTCCAGCATGCGAGCTCAGAACCAATACGTTACTCTCTGTGCCTCATGTTCCTCAATGTGATTGACATTTTTTTATTTATAGAGCATTTTAAAATAAAAAGCCAACAAAAAAGAATCTAAAGTTACAAATGTATGAGGTGCATTGGGCAGCTTCTGTAGGAGAGGGAGGACCAGGTTTTGGGGGGTTTGTTTTTTGTTTTGTTTTGTTTTTTTAAATGAAGTTAATGTAGATTAGATCTTAATATTTAAACTGTTCCTCAATTTTGTGAGGCTGTCTTGGAAAATAATCCACTCCTAGTGCTATTGGTATGCAAGGCAGCGGTGCTTTCAAATCTACTGTGCACATCAAAAACCAATGTACAAATTTTCGAAAACGTTCACTTCCATTTAAGGTTGCTATGCTGAGTCTTGACTAGTAGAGCCTCCCATTACAATTCTAACATTTATTAAAACGATAGTGTATTCTCTTTGCTGTAACAGAGTGCAGGTATGCATTAACTTACAGGCAAACCATTTATATCCTGGCATTGGTTATTAATACGACCTGAAGCTTCTCTGCATTAAGTACAACGGACGCGGATGTTGGTGTACAAGATGGATTAGCAGGCTGATACAGTTTTAAATGATCTGTAATTTCAATTTTTTTTTTTTTTTGCTGAAATACATTATATTGTATGTTTCAGATAATTCTAGTACAAAGTATAATAAGACTAGATGTATAATAAACCCTTTGAAATCATTGATAAGTGTAAAAGTGGAACTGAAGCATTTACTGGAAAAGTAATGTTACTCAAATGGTTACTTGCTTGTCAGCTGCAGCACTGTGTGTTATAATTTTGCTACATTACCTTGCTATTTGATACATAGTGTGCATTTCTCTGTCACTGTAACTATTGTAATGAAAAAATTTCATCTTACTGCACAATCAAAAATTACATTTAATAGGAATGAACTTCAATGACTGGGCCTGTAGTCAAGAGTAGTACTGGAACTGGCTTTCAGTTGTATCGAACTGTACCTCTAGACTTTTACCCTATCTGTTAAATATATGCTATGTCATTAAATGCTTTTAAAACTAAATATGCTGGTTAAGTTTCTTATTTCATTTCTGATTATGTTAAATCATAATTTTGAAAGAGGATCAAAAATAAAGTTATTTTAAAACGTCATCTCTCCTGTGCGCTGAAACTAATGCCTTCAAATGTAATTCCATTTTTTTTTGTGCAAAAGTTCGTACTGAAATTGTTTTCTCTTTTCACTTTTCTTTATCTTCCTTTTCCCTTCACTTCCCACCTGCCCTCCCTTTCACCCTGCTACCCAAATTAAGTGCCAAAAGAAAAAAAAAAAGATAAGGAAGTAAATTGTTTTTAAAAATATTTTGGCATAGAAATTTTTTGTGAGAAATCCAGCAGAATCAATGGAAGTGAGCACAGACAGAGGCTGGGGCAACTGAATGATGTCCAACACCTTATCTAATTGAGGTAAACGTCCATGTACTAGTTTGCAGGAAAAGAACATTGTTGTAAATAATCTTAGTTCTCCAACTCTCTACCTACCTTTGCTCAAGTGCTTAAGTCCTGAGTAAATTGGGCCATAATTGAGAGATAAAATGTACTGAGGACTTGTTGTCCTGTTCAGTTTAATTTCACTGGGGCTTTTTATGTCAATTTTTTTAGACATAACTCTCTTAAGGTACAGCCACCATTGCACTTCTGCGATGACATACGTTTAATGCAGCTAAGGTGAGTGCAGAGCTCCGTGTTTTCTTGACCTTGTCAGCATTTGAAAGACTAGCATCTTTTTAAAATTTCTTTAAGTTGCATGCCATCTAGGGAACCACCTGAAAGGAATAGCTCCAAGAAGCTCTAATAGGCATTAGAAGTTTTAAAATCAACAAAATGTAAGGAATCTGTTTTTTAATTTTTTGTGATTATTAAAATACACTCAAATATAATTTTAGATGGAAAGCAGATAAACTGCAAATGAATGTATTTCCAAGCCGCAGTTTCCTGCACATTTGACCAATACTGTGTCTTAATTACTATCGTGGAGTACAGTGAGTTTTCTGGTTTTTTCTTGTTTCTGAAGTTTTGGGTTATTAAACCATTGAATGTTCATGCACATGAGTTTTTACCCTGTAATATGACATTGCTCTGGTCTAATTATTAGTAAAATGTAGGATAACGCCACTAATCTTGTAAATGTAAAATTCAATACAATACAAAAAGCTGAGGTTTAACGTTAGAAGAGAACGACACGTTCATCTTAGTTGATCACACGAAAATGTTGATGCCTTGCCGTATTTACCTCTTCAATCAACTTACAGCTATCACGATGAGTAATTTCAGGTTGATCGTGACTGCCTGTTGTGTGCAATCATGTAGTGTCTTGGTTGAAAACGTCTTCAGAATTGTTTTCCTTGTTTTGCCTCTTACCGCAAGTTTCTGAAAACTACTTGCATAAAAATCCTTTCAGCTTAGGAACTGTTTTCACGTTGCTGAGGAACAAGAGTGAATTCTTGTAAGCCTTGCCTGTTTTCCCCTTTGGACGATAAGGATGCAGGTTCCTCGCAGAGAGAATTTTTCCTCTTGGTGGGAGCCTCATATTGCATTATAAGCTGAGACAAGGTATCGGAGAACTGTACCTGAAAGGTTCTTTCCATATCCTGATGAATTAAGTACGATGAGGGTAAAAACCCCAAAACTCATTAGCCACAGGAATTAAGCATGTGTTGGGTGGGAGGGTTTTCTTTTAGATTGATGCAAATAATCTGTTAATCCATCTGTTCTTCATAGAGAATATGTTCTATTGTAGGGTTGTACTCTGTGTGAGAAAGATTAATGGTGAAGTAAAAGAAATGTATGATTAATCTCTGTTCCTGTGAAATACTGTTTTAGACAGTTTTTCACTTCACCATGCTCTCTTTTTTATGACTGAGTTCACAGAGAATGAACTTTAAATGTGGAGGGTCTTTAAGAATATACTTTTGTAATAAATAACTTCCAGGTATGATACAGTTTTGCTTTTTTTTTTTTTTGTGTGGATATTTTGGGTTTTTTTCTACCTTGGTTAGTCACAGGAACTTAAATCACAATGAGTTGGACCAAACATTAGTCCTTTTCATTAACAAAAAACAAACAAAACCCAACCTTAGAAAATCAGGCTGTACTAAACGCCTCACAACGTTGAGAATTCAGTTACTGGAAAAAGCTGAATTCAGCTCTCTGACACTCAGCTCTACTTGTGTACCGGACAATTGAGGCCACATCCTGACAACAGGAGGAGTGAGAGCTGTCAGCCAGCGAAAGCGGAAGAAGGATTCAGCTTGCTTTTGTGTGTCCTGGTATCAAGAAGGTACGTGTCATGGTTTGGGCCAAGCTGGCCAATGACGACAGATGCTCTCCCCCACCTCTCGCTCCAGAGAGGAAGAAGAGAGATAAAGAGATTTATGAGTTCAGGAAAAACTGAACTACTTCAGTGAATTATCATTAATAAAAAACAATAATAATGATGAAATAGATACAGTAGATACACATATATACAACACCATATCAAGCTCCCAGGGAGATGGCCATGGCAGGCACTGAGAAGGTTCCAGACTGGGAACTGGATTCCAGAACACACTGATGGGAATCAAGGTAGATGAACTGCTGACAGGGTCTTTCTCCGGCATCAGTCATACCAAAGAAAGAGCTACTGAAGCGGAGCCAACCTGACCCCTTTGCTCCCTCCGCGTTTGCACTGAGCATGGCAAGCGGGATGGAATACCCTGTTGGTCAGTTTGGGTCACCAAATCTGTCTGCTCCTCCCCACAGGTGCAACCCCTCCATGGGGTAAACAACCGTCTCAGCTGACCCTGGCTGCCACAGCAACAAGTATAAGCAAGAGCCTCTTTCGCTGCACAGAAAGTTGGCTCTGCTCCACCCCAAACCAGGACAGTATGCTTTGAGGTCAAGCAGAACGAAACTCGGGTTTTAAAAGCACCGTGTTCTCGATGCATCAGGATTTAAATTGTCCCCATGGCTATGGGTGTGCAGGGCCTAGGTGAGGAGTCAGTATTCGGTGCTTGAGACTTTAATCTATTTTCTTCCTTTAATGATGAACGTAATTTTTCCCCTGTTGTCAACCACTTTTCTCTAGACTTGTGACAGCAATTCAATGAATATTCTGGTTCTGTTGGATTATTAGGTTTTGTTTCAAAGGATTTTAAGCAAGATTAAAGTGCAAATAAGGTAAGGCAGAAACCAAACCCACAATGCAGTACCATAAGTACATGGGGCGAATAGTGAGAATAAAGAACTATATTACAACATACAGCAATTAAATGCAGAAAGCATGAGTTAGAGGTTTTGCTTCTAATTCAGCTTGTACCCTTTGTTGCTCTGCATTCTAACAACAGCCTAGCAGGCTGAGATGTGCTAATGCTATCGAAGCAAATCTGGATCTGTTGCGTGTGTCATCACCTGACATCTGAGTCATTCCACGTAGCCAAGGCAGCAGAGTGGCTCCAGCGAGCCCACGTGGTCACATCTGCAGTGTGTCATAATGCAGCATATGCAGCGCGCAGCCAGAGCATGGAGCAGCCGAGGGGGAGAGCCTGTGCTTCCCAGCTGTCACACCTGCAGGAGAGTCCCAGAACAGAGTACCAGGAGACCTAAAATGGTCCACTTTGCAGTAACATACTGATTTATTCTGTAAAGTATGAAATGAAGGACTTTCTGCCTAAGTGTGTATTTCATAATGAATCCTCCCTTGCTTCTTAAGCTCAGCATACTGATTAGCCTGGTGATTGTGAACATCAAATCTACAATGCAATTTAATTACATATGTTGTTCTATGTTTGAAGTATCACTTTTCGTATTAATTAATTTCACGTAATAGTCTTCAACTGTTAAATGAGATGCTGTGGTGGTTCATTATGTTATAAAGACAGAAATTATCTGAATTCTGTTACTAGTTTCTTATTGATACTGCTATTCTTTTACTCCCACACTTAGCTGAGAAAAAATTTCCCTTGTTCACACAGTACCAGCATTACCCATGAGAGGTCACTCTATCTAGAGAGATGCTTAGCTATAACAGATCCGCTACCACCTGAACAATCAAGTAGTATTTGTGCACTCAAGAGAATTAAGAGCTCAGATGAAAGTTCTCTTAACTTGGAAAAGAGTTATGTAAACTTGTGGCAAGTTTTAGACATGTCTTGGATGAATCACTATAGGAAGGAAGCTGAGTCAAGTATGGCAGCCAAGACACTTGGCTGACAGGCAAGGAACACCACCATCCTTGCTGTGGCAGAAAAAATGAGAGAAGTTTCAGTGGAAAGATCAAGATCTCTGCAATGTTGATAGTAATTTTAAATTGATCACTGAGATTCCTTGAAAATATACAGAAAGACAGCCCCAAATGCATGTCTGGATAAAGGCTGGTAGTAACCCGTTAGCGAGTAGGTTTGGGAGACCCTTCAGGCAGGAGGTGGAGCAGTGAGCCGCAATGCCAAGGTCCTACAGCACTCAACCAGGCTCAGTCTCTGCAGATCATGCCGTTTGCTCTGTATCTCTGGGCTCTGAGCAAGGATGAGCACTGTAGACTAAGACAGATGGTTTTTATCAATCTGCTGCTGTACGTGGCAGTGCTGGACTGCACTTAGACATGCAGCAAAACAAACATATTACGGTTGGTCAGAGGGACTTTCTCTCCAGGCTAGGATTTGAAAGAATATGATATGTCTGATATTCAGAAATGGGCTTGCTTTGCATTTGAGGATGGATAAGACTCAATTTTTTCTTTTCTCTTTTTTTCCTAACACTATTTCTGGAGAGATCCTAGCATTTCATCCATGCAAATCAATATTTCCACCCAGAAGGAATAAGAGCTTAGAGCCAATTCCCCCGTTATTATTTTGTAGTTAAATTGCAAAATCACTGAGAGGCATCAATCAGGATTGGATTAATGTAATGCCAGGCAACAAACAAACAACTAGATCATAGTTCCTGCTTCTGATCCGTCCTCCCAAGTTCTTACAGATTTCATATAATTTTTAAAGATATTTACAGTTCAAATAAGAGGTACCTATTTTCAAATACCAATGATATGCCATCTCAGTGCATTGGCTGTACATTCAATCCATAAAAATATGAGTTATAGATGGTGTTTTGTGTAGCAAAGATCTAGGACATAACAGATGTTTCTGGGAGGGAAAAAATCTCTATGTTCATTGTTAATCACAGCTCTTAGATATGTATAAGAGTGGGCAGGATGTATCACAGAGGATTGGAGTTAATTTGAGATGTGGTGCTTTTTGGCATCTTCTATTCAAGGCCATATTTGTGCTTTAAAACAAACAAGCAAACAAAACAACAACAACAGAACACACACACACACCCCCCCCCCAAACCCCACAAAAACCCCAGCAGCAGTGAATGACCCCTTCGGCAGAGAGTGAGTGTGATAACTGTCGTTCTGGTACTACTCATACCCCCTATTAGTTTAGTTTTACATTTAAAACAAAAGAAGAAGTAAATGTCGCAGGATATGTGTTCTAGGCTAGGCTAACAGGCTCCTTGCCACAATGAGGAGGAAAAATGGTGATGCTATTGCAAATTTTTATGTATCTTTTCATTATGTTCTTAAATATATTTTAAAGTATTTCTTTTTACAAGAGTTATGTTAAATTTGAAATATGTTCAGACTACTGTATTTTGAACATAAATGCCCTTTATTACTGAGGTTAATGCTCTGTCTTGGTTTGTGTTGCTGCCTCCCAGCCTTCCTCGTATTTCTGATACTGAAGTCTCCAGATGTCCCTGTGTGCTTTTTACAGTGGCTAATCTAAAGTAAAGTTTATGTTATTAGGCCTCTATCTCAAGAATTAAATTCAGTTAGATTTATACCCAGTATCAACACTAAAAAGAAAACATGAAAGCATTAGTGATGTTTATGTTGTACTGACAAAGAACGGTAGGTTGCAGTATTGAGGAACAGTTTTAGCAACATGACAGCTCCTGATGAGAATGTTTTTGGGTTTTTTTAAAATTGGAAAAAATACATAAAAAACTCACTGTGAAAGGTAATTCAATCACCAAAAAAAATTTCACAAAATCCTTGAGAGTACAGATTATGGGAAAATAAGCAAAACTGAACTTGTAGTTCCACATGTTTAATTTTTACCTTTAAGGTTTTTTTTTGGGGGGTGTTGGTTCATGCCTAGTATACTTCATTGCTACAATAATGATAATGATTTATAACTAATAATTTTTTCTAAAAGTGAGGATATATTTTTAGTAAAACAATGTCAATTGTAATGCCTCCACAGTTTGATCATACTAAAAACTACAAATTAAAAAGAATATGCCAAAGTTTTATTGAAGTATGGAATACAAAGTTCAACTAGACAGCTGTCGCTCACAGAAAGGTGACAGCCGTATAAGCAGAGACTTGAAATTAGTTTGTTTGTCCTTGCTGAGTAGGGGAAGAGCCTATTTGTGATTTGTATTAATTTTTTAACGAGAATTATATAATATAACACAACAAAAAAATCATAAAAAGAAAGCAAAGATTGCATAGAAGTTATTCCATTGGATAACTCTGAAATGAGAAAGGATGAAGAATTCATAATTCATTGGAAATCTTATTAGGTACCCACATCCACAGGTTGACAAAACAATTTTCCACATTCTGGTGCTTCAGAGCAGGCAGAAATAAAATAACGAGGTTGAAATTGTTCCATAGCTACGTGAATATACTTCACCCAGGTTTCCAGCACAAGTGGATTTGCGTGCCAGGGGGTAATGCAACACACAGCTTCTTTAAAACTATTCTTGCTCCTGTCCTTTTGAGGCTACATGAAGAGTGTGAATATACAAGAATGTGAAAGGTTATATAAGTTTTTCTTCTAGGAGAGAAAGCTCCTACCAACATGTAGATCACTACGGCAACATCATCAGTGGGATGCCCAAGTCTGTTATGTGATCCAATGGAGAGAGGTGAGCAGATTAAAAGCCAACAAGAGGCTAGCTGTATTTTATTAGCAGTTTTTTGGTGACAGAAGGAAAGTAACACTAAGAGAATGGTGTAAGTAATTACCCATATGCTGGCTAACTAAAACATTACCATAGCATACCTAGTGGACAATGCCATGGGTGACAAAAATAGTATATTTATGTCAAGACTACGTTTTCTTGAATTAATGCTGAAAGTGCAAATATTTTTTCCTAACTACAATGTAGCTTAGCAGTTTGACATTCAAAGATAATATATCACCTTATTATTAATGCTGTTGATCCTAGAAATCTTTAAAGACAAGCTTTATTGGACAGAAACTCGTGCTCAATATTAAAGAGCTATTTGTTCTTAAGAAATGAAACATTAACTTGTTTATTCAGGGGCATCACAAGGTTCTCCCAAGAATAAATTTTGTAACAATGAAATATAAGAAAATGAAGTATCTTGAACACTTAAGTGTTCCTTCACGACAAAGGTTAAATACATGTTCATCATTTTAAACGCATTTTCCAAACAGTTACCTAAAAGGAGGCAGGAGGGAGGGTAGATTTAGCAATTGCATTTCAAAGTCCCTGAGTTTATTTAGCTAAACGAATGGGAGATAGTCACAAAGGCACTCATGAAAGTGCTACACCATGTATGAATTTGAAACATTTTAAATAGCTGTTAAAAGCATTCGAATTATGTGCAGAACTGACTTTAACATGAGTAAATAAGAGTGGTAAAAGTCTTTGCAGCTACATTCCTCAAGGACCACTCAAAGAGAAGGTATTTTTATCCAGGTGTACCACGCGTTCTGTCCTGTAGACCTGGTATATTCCCAAAGGGAAATTAATTCAAGGCAGAGGACTTGTCCCAACAGATTTTAGACCACGGAGATCAGCGCACAGGTGTAAATACATTTGCTGCTTTCTTTGTTCAGTTATTATTGCTTTTGAAAAGGGCTTTTGTAGTAATGGATTTCATGCTTGGTAACAACACAGCCTTTTTAATTGCTGTGTATGTTTGGACAAAACAAGATGTATATTTTGGTGTGTGACTGCTACTAAGACTTGCCAGGTCAACTGCTGGAAAAAAATAAACAATTAAATGCAGTAAAAATCTGACCGTGAAGAAAGGATGGGCTAGTTTTGTTGTATCATCATTTTTCTTAATTATTGTGAGAATTTTGAATACCACCATTTCGTGCCTAATTGGAGTGGTAAAATTGGTTAAATTACATAGTTGCTGCAGTCTCCAAAAGGAGGAAGATTTGGGTTGCTGGGGAATAATGAAAGATGGGGTAATATTACTGTATTTATGCTGGATGTTGTACATGAACCCTCTCTTTCAATAGCACCTCATAGGAAGGCTCAGAGCATTGGATCCTGCCGATAAAGCTCAGAAGACCTTAGAGCGCCCGGAGCTGCCCCAGCATGGAGCCAAACAGTGCTCCCCCCCCCCCACCAAAAAAGTATTTGCATTTTGCATATTAATGCATATTGCATTTTAAATACACGTGCATTCTGCCATTCAAAACCGGGGTATTGGTTTTTTCTCTCCTCCAGTTTTGACCCAAAGACATGTATCTTAAAAAGCAGAGCGCCCAGGAAGCTTTCCGCAGGAAGCCAAGGCGGCGCAAGATGGGGGATGCTGCAGGGAGCCTTTGGCAGGTGCCGCCGGTGACGCACGGGAGCCGCTTCGCCTCCGGGAAGGAAAAAACCCCGTTTGCTGCTTCTGGAGGTGTCTCGCTGTGATCTCCCCCGAGGCGCTGCCTGGGCCGCGCAGCCCCGAGAGGGGCGGCGGCAGCGGATGGTGGCCGCGCAGCCCCGAGAGGGGCGGCATCAGCCGCGGACGCCTCGTCCGCTGGGCGGCTCGGCGGGGCCGGGCGAGGCCGGGGCGGCGGGGCAGGCAGCGGCGGCGTCGCGGGGGGGAAGCCCCGCAGGGGGAAGGCGCTGAGGGGAGGAGGGGCAGCGCCCTGCCGTGTGTGTGCGGGGGGAGAGGGGATGGGTTATCATGGCGGACCGCACGGCTCCTAGGTGCCAGCTCCGGCTGGAGTGGGTTTACGGGTACAGGGGCCACCAGTGCCGCAACAACCTGTACTACACGGCCGGCAAAGAGGTGGTTTACTTCGTGGCTGGCGTCGGCGTGGTGTATAACACCAGAGAGCACAGCCAGAAATTCTTCCTCGGGCACAACGATGACATTATCAGGTAAGGGGGGCGACGTCTCTGGTGGTGGGGTGGGGTGGGGTTTCACGGGGAGGGAGGAGAATGTGGGGCTGGCGGCGTCCCCCCGCCTCGCTTCCTAGGGCTCAGCTTGCACCCGTCGTCCCACAGCACCTCGGATTTGTTCCCGGCAGTCTGGGTGAAAGCTGGGATTCTAGATCCTGTTTGTTATTGTTATTATTTCTGTAGCAAAGGTTCAAGACGTTGCAATAATAAGAGAGAAGTTTTTCTATTGCACTGCACCAAAAGCAAAGCGCTCTCTGCTCTTAGTGCAACAGCGCTGCAAAGCTGCGGGGCCAGCACCTTCATCTCTCCGGGGCTGGGACCCCCGCTCGCCCATCCTGATGTCTTAATGGCTCACAGAAGGCAGGTGTAGCTTTATGGTCACTAAATCCCAGTACGAGAGTGCCATAACTCTGGCACATAGGTCAAACTGATCTCTTTTTCTTTTTTTTTTTTTTAATATCATCTGGAAAATTTCACTCAAAATCAAGTTTTGCTGTTTGTACTCCAGCCAAAAAACGCCAAGCGTGCTGCTGCAAGATGGTTACAGAAACATAGGTCTTGCACCTGGTCTGACCAATTTTTTTGTCTCTTTCTTCCAAATACTGTTTAAGAAGTGGGTTTAATTGAAGTTGTAGCCCTACAGAAATATTAATTTTATTGTGCCTCACAAAAGAACACAATAAAAATGTTGTTATGGAGTTCAAGGGAGCCGTTTTAGAAAATCCGTCCAAAATACAGAAATTGATATTAGTAAAACAGAAAATTAATGTTGCCTGTACTACTTTATGACAGAAATCTGAACCTAGAATATCCTTATAAAGGATGTTGCATGGTAGTGACACTCCTCTGAGCACAGCTAACTTCTGCCCTCCCTATTCACCTAATTCAGCATGAATGAAGCATTTCCTTGATGATGTGAAACCAGATTGGTCCCAGGTGACTCATGGGGTGGTAGCACTATGGAAACATCTGCTGAAGTCAGAGTTCTGACACTCAGTAGCAAAATCACGTAATTGTCATATAATCATTCCAGAGCCTTGTTTACAGAAAACCATCCACTTTTCCCAGTGAGAGCTTTTGCCTGCTGTGTAGCACAGAAGCATTCTTCTCCCCTTTATAATGTGTTAAAGCAGTAGCATTTCATGAATTACAGTGGATCTGCATAAAAGGTTATTCTGGTTTCAAAGGTATTATCAGTTCCAAAAGGCTGTTTAAATAGGCATTTTTTACTGCTGACATCCTTCAGAAAAGAATGAGTATTTTAGATGCACATGTGGTGTTATGAAACTAAAGTTTTCCTTACTATATGGGCATAAATTTTTATACTCTATAAAGTATGAAGTGTAGTCCATGTACAGAGTTGTATATTTTTGAGCTCATGTTTGAAGTCTCATTAAATACTAGAAATATTATTTGTTAAGACACAACTATGTATCTACACATATCCACTGGTATTTGCTTGGGCAGTGGTGCTTTGCTTTTTTTTTTCCTTCTTTTTTTTGTTTAATATTCTATCAGATAAGGAAAATCTGTCCTGCTTATTATACTTGACAAAACCTCCCTCCCAAAACCAATTGTATTGCACAGCTTTTGTGCCCTTTGTTTTAAGACATCTCATATTAGGACACCACTTTTGACAGTGTAATATTTAGAATGTAAAATGGGAAAAGAAAGAATCTGAGTGTCTGATATTTTTATTTTGACACTGCATATGCCTGTTCTGCTCTTTAAAGAAAACTAGGACCACCTGTGAAATTAGCAGGTGTTTTGAGGGACTCGCTATGTGTCCAACTAATGCTTTGGAAAGATTAGTTTTGTTTCTGATCTGCAACAAGATCAGAATTCTGTAGGACAACTGTACTTTCAACGAAGAATGAAACGTTCGGGTCCAGAAAGCAGGACCAAGAAACGTTGGCCAAGAAGCGTTGCTGTCACATGGGGTTTAAGTAAGCAGAGAATCTCCAAAATGCTGCTGTTTGCACCTGGTAATGGTTACCTCCTTTGCTTTTGAGGCACTTTGCAGTTCCTTATTGATGTAGTATCCCATCCCTGTAAGCACTTTTAAGTAGATGGCTCCTTGTGTGGTTATCACTGATGTGGCCAATAAATGCAGGAATTTACATTCTCACATTTTAGGCTTCACAACTGTCATCCAATTAAGATGAATGGGATGAACATGCTTATCCAATTTTTCTGGTTTTGTTTGTTATTTTCTTGCCTGAGACCAGCTTGTTATCAGCAGTGCATACATTTGTAGTCTAACAGGTTGTAATTTCTAAAGAGATTTGAAACACGATTTAAAAAAAAAACTTGCAGATTTTGGAAAATACTGCAAAATCATTAAGACTGGAAGACCTTGAAGTGGGCAGATCTGCTTCTGAGGACTGCTCTTAGCTCCTTCTGTGTTGAAAAGTTTCAGTAAATACTGTTTTGTGGGAAAAAAAATTGATGAACCCATGATTCAGAGAGTTGAGAACTTGTGTGTTACCTTGAAGTGTTTAGTAAAATCATGAAAGTTGATATTTGTCCTTGATGAAAAGTTTATATGTTTAGTGTGTTTTCACAAGGTTAATAGTCCTGCCTCTTGTTTTGTATCAAGATAATGCAGTTGGGCATAATTTAGTTTGGGCTAAAGTAGACCAAACTGTATTGGATTAGTGGAGAAATGCCATTTTTTCCAAGATTGGTATTTGAAAAATAAGTTCTGTTTGTATAAGAAACGTAACGTACAGCACTGGGCTAATAAGGCTGATGTTCAGAGTATGAACAAGTGAGGTCTGAAGATTTTTGTTTTCTGTGCAAAGCCACTACAAGGTGCTGTGCTTCCAAGCTCTTCCTTCTTGAGTAAGTTTAAAAGTTGCAGTAGCTCATTATAATGGCTGCTAGTTAATGAGAATCTTGCAATTCATGCAGCATGACTGCCTTCAACAAAATTCGTAGCAGTGTAGGATTTATGATCCCCTTGCAATACTGGATCATTAGTTTTGACAATAATTGAACACTTTCAAAAGAACAGGTTTTCCTACTTTTAGGTTGTGTGTTACTTGTATAACAGCAAGCAATTAGATCATTCCTCTTTTTTCTCCTGATGAAATGTTGAATGGAGGCAGTTCTTTCCTATATTTTTTCTGCAATTTATGCATGTGAAAGCCAGAAAAAGCTTGCCACAGAAAAAAGCAAAAATAAAAATATAGTCAGTTGAGATACTTCTCATTATAATTTTAAATAGGGTTGTTTTTGTTTATTTTTACAGAATTCATTTGTAACAAGAGGTTCCTCACTTTGAGAAATTTTTCCAATGGTGTAGTAATAAAGTTGTCGCATCTCCCTGTTCTTGTATTTGAAAGAATTTCTGCAGTATTGAACAGTTTTCTTGGGTATGTCAAAACTTACCAAGAGAACACCTTTGGCAGCATATTGAAGGCTTCACCTGCACCTTTAATATATCCTAGTTTCCTGTTATCTGATACGTTGCGGTATTGTGCATTTACAAACGCACATTTTGCATTCCACTGGCCTTGAAGCAAGTCACTTGTGAGGCAGAATGCCAGAAGAGACTGCTCCCTTTTTCAGGTCTCTCTGGGGTATTTGCTGCCTGGGCACGGTACCTGGAAAGCCAGCCTGTTATCTATAGATACCAAAGCATGTTGTTTACGTAAGGCTGTTTACAATGTGGTAGCGATGTTGGATTTATCAGAATATTGCTGTAAGTATGCTGGTGTGTGTGCTCCACTGTGCTGACAGATTGAGATTAAAAATGTGATGTGCCAGTGGTGATGAGATTTACTGTGCTGCAAGAGTGACTAGAGGCCTGGTTTGTTCTTTAGAGTGATCATTTCAGGAGACAGGATGCTTATTGGAACATGACTGCACATTTTCTTGTCCTTCTGCAATTGGGGAAAAAAGAAGTACGGTGCTTGAAGCAATGTTATACGTTGTTGACTGTAGTAAATGTAATTTTAGCATACGTAAATTGGTGGCAGAGGTATGCAAATCAAAAACCCTGAGTTAAAATATCTTACGCTGTACTTTAATATTTTTATTTAAACTTATGTATTATAATAATGCTTCTGTTTATAGGGTGGTGCTTATTTTAAGGGGTATAAAATACTTTATGTGTAGTTGCTACCATTTGGATGGTAAGTGACAGCACTTGTTTGCTATAGAATTATGGTAAGAAATAACCACAGTAACATCAGTGCATGGAAGGCTGTACTGTCTGTAGCTTGTGATAAACCTTGACTTCAGTCACAGAAGGTGCACATGCAGGACTGCTGAAATGTGGCGGCCTAAAAGACAGCACAGTAGCAATGAAACCATCAACAGAACAACAGAAACATTTCAACAACAGAAATTCCAGGAGTGTTTCTTATGCAAATGCTATGCAAGTACCTGTGCAAAGCCATTAAAACTCCAAAGATATGACATTTGAACAGCTAGGGTGAAGCAGAGTCTGAGATCTGTGTATCCTAGTGTGCTACGGGAACTGTTTTGAGACAGTAGGTTGTTAAAGGAGATTCATATTAAAGAAATTAATCCCCCATAAAACCTCATCTAATCAGCTTATTGCTTCTTTTGCTTTCGTTCTCAAAAACAAACAAACAAAAAAAAACAAAACAAAAAACAAACTGAAAACCAGGGGAAAATGTAATTTATTTCATGAGGTTCCAGTGGCAACTATCTTTGCTCTGCTTGATTGCTGTGCTGCATTTAGATTTTTAAGTCTTTACTAGGGTATGGGCTGCTATAAATATTTATTTCTTAAATATCCATATTAATGCATCGGACATGTTGGAATATATAGTTACAGTATCTTATTGAATGTGATTTTAAAAATGCACAGATCAGTTAAAAACGCAGAGAAACTCAATAGGCATTTGTAGCAATATGTCTATGAGAACGGCTGTCATTTAACTACAGTATTTAAACAGACCAGTCCATATAAATTCCATCCATGTCAGATATGGTAGCAGAACAATAAGTAAGATTTATTGCTTGTCCAGTCACAGCTCGGTTGTTTGGACAAGTGAAAAGATGTTTGTTATTAAAAATAACAAACAAATAAAAATTGCAAGTGGAGTTTTGAGCATTTAAATCATCAGATTGATTTAACTCATTGTCAAAATGAAAAAGAAATAAACATGCCCAACAAAATGGGAAACACTTGTATTTTTCCGTAGAAAATGTTTGGATCTTTATTATGTTTTTATCTTTTCACAGCTGAAAAATAGTCAAGTGTTTTTAAGTCTGTATCAGCTAGTATATTACATTCTTTATTGAATTTGTGTGAAGCAACTCATTATCACACAGAACTGACTATCTAGCTTATTAAAAATCAAGGGTTTGGTATGCATTAGTCTTACATTGGAATTTTGCAGTTAGAGATTTCTCTGTCATGTTATTTTACCTTTTTTCTCCACTGATTACAGTATATTAAAAAAATTAAACTAGACAATATATTTTTTAACATTGGCTCTGCATTAACTGTGCAACTCTTTTACTTATTTTATTTCAATTTGATTTAATGTGACTAGGAATCATCAGGTAGCGGTGCCTAACAAGATAAAAACTTACAGAAAATGTTTTGATATGAATAACCTTAATTTCAAATTATCTTTTTTGGTTAGAAGAATGGAAGGAAACTTATGGGAAAGTTTTGTATTACCATTTTCTACTATAAAACTTCCTACAAAAGTATACAAATTCTAATTTTTACAGAAGTTTATAAACTGCATCTTGTAGGACAAAAGAGATCAACCTCCATGAATTATTATTCCTATCTTTCTTACTGACTAAATGGATGTCAGATAGTTTTATGTAGGCAATTTCCAGATACTTATTTTCTTTCTTCTAAGTCTTAATGAAGTTTTGCAGAAAGAATGACATCTTTCTTTCAAGGGTAAGTAGAAAAATAACCGTGTATATTTCAGCATTTAGTATTAAAAATTCATACTTTTGCCTATGATAGCTTGTTTGTACCTGACTATCTCAAAAAAGAATTGTATCTGGTAGGGGTTACAAATGTCTTTCCGATATTTTCATCACACAAACTGGCAACTGAGATTTTTCAGATGAGGAGGTGTAAGTTGCTGTAGTCCAAGCTTCAGCTTTTCCTCAAGGACGGAAGGGCTGCACTTCCTTTGGTGAAAATGGAAAAGGGAGTTATTTGGTTTTGTAATGCGTTGCAGAAGAAAGCTCCTTTGCTATAGTATCTATGCTTTCTACAGCTCCAAGTATTTAAATGCTTCTCTGCAGAAGTGAGGGGTTTAAAGGTTTTTAAAAGAGTATTCTGCTCACTTGCCTACTGCTCAATTTTTAAAGGAACTTTGATGAACAGCAAAAATGCTCACTTTTTTCTGTACTTAAAGACTTCTTTGGAATAGCAGCTTGTTTTTCATGAAATAACTAAATGTTCTTGGGGTAGAAGTGTATCCAGAGTTTCTGTGTAACAGACATGTTGAATTGAAATTCTTCTTTAGAGGTGGTGTTTATAAAAGGCTTGGAATGAGACCTCCAAAGCTTTAGGTAGGCCTGAACTTCAGGCCAAGTACAGACTATATGTTTCTGTCTGTCTTGAAGACTGACACAATGCACCAACCAAGGAGATCTCTAAAGGAACCATCATTCAACCCTGCTGCATCTGTAGGGATGCATCCAGGGAAGAAATCACAGTGCTTTTGTCTGGGATCATTGGTATTGCAGGGAAAGGGTTATATGCATTGTGCAAATATACTGGAAATAAAAGTTAGTGGTTTAGTTTTCACATCGTTTCAATCTTACAGTCTGAACAAAATTGTGAAAGCTTTTAAGAACAGCTTAATAATGATGTATTACTCAACCGAAACAAAGGGGCATTGCTCTTTGTGTGACTTTGCGTAGTGGTGATGTTCTGGCTTGTATGTTTGCTTTTGCATCCTCTTGATTTTTTTGTGCTTACTAGATAAGAGGAACAGCATAGTGCATCAGCTCAGCAGTCAGACATGGACCTGTTGATTCCAAATTTCAATAAATGTGTTGTGTTGCTGTACACATTCAGATTTCAGACTTATTGCTGAGGTGTTTTGCATGTACTATTGTGGTTTTAATATAAAATACATCAAGTTTCTTTAAGCAGTCTAACAGTATAATGAACTTTGGTACACTCTATCTCATTGATATAGTTTCTGTTGAGGCTGGTGTTGAAGTCCGTTCTTTCTTTTGTGCCAGATGGATTGGAATACACACAAACTACAGTAATAAAAATAGAATACAGACTAAACTAACACTCCTTGTTACAAAAGGTTTTACTGAATTTTTAATGAGAATTTTGAGTGCCTTCATTATTTTGACCAGACCTGAATGTTCAAGGGATAATCCTACATGGAAGTTGTTGACTAGTAATACAGTTTATATATATTCATACTAATATTGATGCATCCACATAAAAATTGGGCGTGTATTTATGCAAAATGTCTGCTTCACTATCTTTAGAATTGTCTTCCCTATGCAGAGATAAAAATTGCAAGTGTCATACACTCGTATGCTGTCTTTAGTAGTAATTTATTAGTAAAATATTATTATTAATTACTAATTATCAATTACTTATTAATATTAATTACAAAATAAGGGTATTCGTAAAAATTCAGGGCAAGATGAGCTGAACTTCTGAAGAATTCAGGATACATTGTAATATTTCCCTCTCTTTTTTAAAAATGTTGTTTATTCTATAAAAATTTCAAATAATTTAAAATGAAATTTTGCCGTTTCGTATTATGACAGAAAAATTTACCAAAGAATCAATTTAAATCAGGAGAGCTAATTCTCTTTATTTCCCTTCTATTAAGTGGAGGGAGAGCACCTTTTTCAGAAATCTGCACTTCTGCGTGTGGCTCATCTCTCCTCCACCCACTTCAGAGGAGCTTCCTTCTGTCTGCCAAAGAGGAACTAGGAGATGGTACAGCTCACTAGACTAAAGCTGGCCTTTGTGAACATTGCTGGAGTCTGATGTTCACTACAAGGGCTTTTGGTTTCCTTCTTTCTTCTTTGTAAATACACTAAAACGTTTTGCAGTGATAGCTTAAGAAATGAGTCATGGTGTTGCCTGAGTAGGCTGACATTCTTCGGGAGCAAATGAGGGGGTGAAAAGGAGCCTGTATTATGTATTGTTTGAGATATGACTATTGTATAAGTGGCCTTGGGATAAACAGAAAATGGGCTAGGAGCACTGAAGAGAATAGTTAAGATTATAAAGGAGAGAGACGAGTAATGGAGAGGCTATCAAGCAGTTTGTATCGATTTCCTATGCATCAACATGAAAACTTTACCTCTGGATTTTATTAAATTGGCCCAGTAGCCAGTTTGGCACTGATAGCCTTCTGTATTCACAAAAAGTTTTGATGATTAAGGTAAAGAACAACAAAGTGATTTTGGAATAAAGGTTATGTGTTAGCCATTAGTTTCTGTGTTTTTTTGCGTTCTGAACAGCACACTAATAACATGACTTTTTCTGAATTGAAGAATATGATACAGTTACTTCTTCGTTCCAAGTGAAACTTGCTTGATCTACCCAATAACAAAATCTTTGCTGATGAATTGTTAGCAGTTCAGATGAGTTCTTCTAAGAAGCAGCTGTGCATGTACTAAATGCTTTCTTTTTAACTGGAAACTTCAGAGCAAGCTGCTTATAGGTCATACTACAGATCTGTGTCAATAGGTTTGATATCTACAATTTCGGTCTTCTAAACATTAACTTCTCTTTTTGTCTTGGTGTGAGGTTGATGCAGTCAAGGCAGTGAGAGTGAAAGCTGACGTTTGAGAAAGTGGCAGTAGCTGCAAAGTATGTTAAAGAGTAGACTTCTTTTGGCAACAGGTGTCTAGAAAAGCTGATTTAGCTGTAATTGCCACATTTAAAAATATACTATTTTGTAATTTGAGACTAGTCAGGATGATTCGTGTATAGGATGCATACATTTATTATTGGTGGTGGTAAAGCATGACTTTGAATCCAGCTAAAAGCATGAAAGATTTTACATTTCTGTTATAAAACGTGTTTTGAGAAATAGATTTAAAAAGGTAGTATAGTTTAATGCACATTATATATCTATAGCCATTGAGTGTTGATAATGAGATTGGTCCCCGCAATTATCCTCCATAGCCTCTAGTTTAAACTTATACAATGTAGGTCTTTAAAACTTACATACACCTTTCTAAACTAAGGATTGTCATCCTAAATTAATTTAGCTAAATGTTTTGGGGTTTTTTTATTGCCATACATGCTAATATTTCTAGTTGAGTGAAATTATTAATTCAGAAATGGAACTAAGACAAGAAAATGTTCAGGGACCTCCATCATAAATCCCTGTAAAAAGAAGAACAAAATTAAAAGACAGTAATAAAGCATGTGTGTGCACGCACACAAAAAGAGTAAATATTATTTTAAGAAAAACTGGGGTGTTAAAGAATTTTGATATAATGAACTCCAGATACCGACATTTTAATGGAATTTGCTTTTAATGAAATCCCTCAAATTCTATCTAAAGTTAGAATAGGATCAAAACATGATGCTTTTTATTTTTTTCCTATGAGCAAAATGTGTTGGGCTGTGTCTGGAATTTTACCCATCCAATGAAAACGAGATTTTCATTACTGGAAGGAGTGTAGAGGTACTGAATTATCACAGTTGCATTCTATTTAATTGAACAGAAAAAATTGTATCCCTATTCACTTCTATCACAAATTTATATCTCTGGTATACAGTTTTTAGCCTATTCTGATATTCCTACTGCTTATAGATTGCAAGCTACTTAGCTGCTTTTGTACAATGCTGCTTCTATTAATTGTATTTTAGTTGAAGATGAACTGCTAATGAAATCACTTCTGATACTAAAACATTTCTTTTATGACTTATGTCCTCATCTGCATGGCAGCCTAAAATGACTTATTACATTAACCTTTTAAGTTATCCTTCTATCCTTTTTAAAATTACCTTTCATAAATTCAAGCTCTCCCTGGCAGAACAGTAATTGTTTTATCAAAAAAGCAATTTTATAAATAATTACTATGTTAAGAAAATAAATATAAAGTAATTTCTTCTTTTGGGATAGAACTTAGTTAAGAACTTAGAGTTTTGAGGGGTTTGCATTTTTCTGTTTGTTTTGTTTTCATATTTATTTTTCCCTGGGTTTCTATCAAATTTTCAGGTTCAGAAATTTTATTTTATTTATTTTATTTTTTGTTTTTCTCCTTGGAAGGAGATCAATTTATTGGAGACAGAAATAAAATACGGTATGAAAGAATATCATATCATTTTAGCTTTGTTTGCAAAATGAGTGGAGTGCATGCTACTAGCTATGCTAATGGAGGTCTCATACTGGTTTTTGGCTACTTGCCTCCAAGACACCTCTGCTGTATTACAAAGCTAGGAAGGAGGCAATAAAGATTTGTTATAAGCAGCCAGCAATATCATTATAGTAGAATCTATGGAAAATAATTCCTCTCTTCATGTAGCAAGAAAATACAGTAGTTGATAAATGCTGGTACTCCCGTGAGGGTCATAGCAGAATATGAGCTATTGTTTTATTGTCTACTCTGTAGATGTAGACAAGAATTCCAGAATAAAAAAATCTTCAAAAGCACATATACCAATGCCTACAGTTTCAACTCTGGCACCAAACTAGTTATGGCAGTGTATATTTTAACAATTTCTAATGAATTACCAGAGAAATTCTAAATAATAATATCATGCATTGTACAGAAAATCTACAGTTGTCATTAACAATAAATGCCAGGAATGGGATATGGTTTTGGAGATCTTGTCCATTGTATTTTTTAGCTTAGGTTTATACTGAAGAATTCGGTGTGATATATTTTTTTGTAATAGATATCTAGCATGGAAGCAGTTTCATTCTCAAAATTCTTTTGTGGAGAGAGGATATTTTGTTGAGGAAACTCGTAAGAGAAAGAAGAGCAGGTAGATATCTGAACTATATACAAAGGCACATGAGAACTTCCATAGAAGCTTCTATTTTTTAAAGCTCTGAAACTAATTAGTATCTTGAAAAAGCAACTCAGAGTCCGGTTTCTTTATGGCTGTGCAAACAATTACATCCATTGCTATTTCACAGTCCTGGCTGTCTGCCATCATATGGTTAAATCTGGAAGTCTGCTAAACCAAACAATGGAGTTGATTAGCTCATTTCATTGAAACAGCACTCCCCTAGTCTAATTGAGTTTATGCTCAAATATTCTGTTCAGTTTTAGCCTCCAAGTATCGTATGAGCTATGAGCAAAACCCACGTTCTCTGTGTGAGGGGAGAGTGTAATGCTTTGTCTACGGAGGCAGAACTAAATGGAAAGATGATATGAAGAGGAAGACATATTTTGTTCTTCAGATGAACCTGGCAGTTGACGTATGAAGCCTGCTTTGTCTCTTACTGTGACATAGAAAGCAAAACCCCCTATAACATCAAGGATACCGTAAGCTAGAAAATGCCAGAGTATTAGGAAATGACAAGCAGTAAACCAGATTATAACTGCCCTGAACTATGTGCTGTCAGGCATTGCGTAATTGCATGAAGCTCTTCAGTCTCCACTGCAGGACTGAACCGAAAATACAGCAAAAACGTCTCTGACGAGACCTGCGCTCTGAGATTCCACGGAAAGCAGAAGTCCAGGTTCAAAATCTCTGCTTTGAATAGTTCGCTAAGAAATCAAGAGAAAAAGAGAAATAATAATAGGCAAGAAAATGAGTGCTCCCCTAACATAGCATAAAGAGGCATAATTCCATGTTTGTTTATATAACTCCTGGTATTAGTCTCAGAAAAAAAAAAGTTTAAAAGGCATAACTTTTCTTTGGATAACTGTAATCTCTCTCAAATACACTAGTTGATGGATTTGGGTAGTGTAATAACTTTACAACACCTGCTCTTTCCTTTTTGTGTCTGTGACTGGTTGCACATCTCATAAAACACAGGTAAAATTAATAACTGGATAATTAATAACTGCACATTGCATAAGGAGATATATGTGTTTTGAATAACAGAGAGGATCCTATATTATGAGGCTGCCTACTGCAGCCAGTTCTACTGAAGAAAAAATAAACTGAAGCGATTTGTTAGTATCTTTTCAAAATACATGATTCACTAGAACGTGAAGATGAAGGAACCTTTCCAATGACAGTCTGGTTCCTCAGAAATTTAATACTGAAAATTTTATCTACTGTTGCTTATGTAAAATATGAATTTAATTACATGGCTTTACTTTTTATTTGTAATGAACTATATTTACATTTTATAACAATTTATTTTTAAGCAACTATAAAGCAATCCTGACAACATTGCTTAACTCAAGTTAATATCAAGTCAGATTGTGCATGTAGCCTGTGGATTTTGAACAGTGTGCCAAGTATTTACATATTTTCTTTCAGTTATCTTAGGTGCTACTTGAGAAACTAAAGTTAGGAGCTTAAGTTTATTTGGTTGTCAAAGAAGAACTGTTCCCAGGCAGACGATGCAAACCTCTACCAAGTTTGTTGCCTAAATTAATCTGGAGTAGAGGTACTGAATGATTTCCCTTCATAAGTTTTTTCCAACTATCCATTTTGTAGCCAGGACACAAGAGAAGTTACCTGATTCAAAGAACATGATAAATTTCCAAACTCTGTCTTCATTTTTTTGCTGTTTCTCTCATCTTTCTGTAGAGTTACTACAGACATAATTTGCTTTTCAGCTATCATGATGGCTCTGTGGGTGTTACCTTATATGTTAACATATGAATTGTTCTGTTAACACAGATGGATCGTTTTAAAAGTTTGGAAGTAAATTCAAAGTCTAAAATTTCTAGAAGATACTTGAATTTCCAGAGCTTATTTGTATGGTGTGGTGGGAACAAGGATGTAGATCTTTAACTGTAAAATACTTACACAGGAAATCTGAAAATCTTTATGCTTTTCCAAAATCTTTACAGCTTACTAATGTTACTCTGAAGTTTTTATACAAATTTCTGTGATTCAGTGGACATTGAACCTAGCTCTGAGTTGCATGATTTAATACTGATGATGGAGCTCTTCTTCTTTAAATCTTCATCCTGAAATGTCATTCAAATTAAGACTGTGTCAGTGAATTGTGAGAGATGCTAGGAATTCTGGTGTCTGTGAAGACTCCTGTTTTAACTGTCTTTATGTTATATAGCTCTTCACGTGTTTGCTAGCAGTGATAGAACTGACTCTATTTGGTGTTCTTAGAATGAACTGGTTAGATTGAGTTCAAAACAAGTGAAACAGACTTCAAGTCATATAAATCAGCATGGTAGGTTTTGGGTGTGAGAGTCACTTTCCAAAATCTGGTGGATACAGGAGTGTGAATAACTGTGTGAGGAAATCTTAGGTCTACATGGAAGATGGGTGTAAACTATTTTAAATCAGAACAGATATTATTTTTCTCTGAGAGTTGGCATAATGTAAGATATAATGTGATTTTTCTGTAAGAGACCTGAGAGAGCAGCATCCACTTATCTGAGTAAGGAATGTTTTGCTGTTTGTGTCTATATCAGTATAGTTTTACAATTATATTTCTCTTAACTGTTAGACCTGGTGATGGGTCGTAAGTTTAAAGTAGGAATAACCATGGAATTTTGCTTTTCAACAGAGGATAGATTAAATTAACTACGAATACACTGCTGTTAAGTAAGACAGCACTTTAGAATGCACCATTTCTTGCTGTATTAAATAGTTATTTGCTGGAATTATTCTGAATGTGCTCTGTACCCAGTGTATTGCATTTCACATTTCCCTGTGGTACCCTTTATTTTTCATTTTGAATCTATGCGACTCCCCACTGCCTAAAGGTAAATGTTCTTTTACCTTATCATTTAGTTTGGTATGAATTACTTCATACATGATGGCAGTTAAGTACATTACATATTTTTTTTTTCCTGCTTCCTTCCTCTGTATCAGATATAACTATTTAATCAGCCTAACCATCTCGAAACAGCATTTTCTGCAGCTGTCACAGGTTACTACCAGCTGAGCTGTAGTTTCTGTGTACTGATCCATCTCATTTTTTTCCTCAGGATTGTGTTCTGGGGTTATTTTTATGTATTTTCTTTTATACACACACAGACACACATATATATGTGTGTTTATATATATTAAAATTATTATATAATTATATAAAGTATACACGTATAATGATATATATTTTGCTTTTAAATGAATTGTTGACTAAATGTTTCACATGCATGTTCAATATTAGAAAAAGACCATGCCTCTCTTTCATGTTACAGCACCTTGTCTCCTTTGGATTTACAGACAATTGAGCTGATCACAGCCACAGTCTATGCAATTGTGACTTAGCAATAAATACGCAGGAATATGTCTTTCCCAGAGAGAAGTGCGTTCATACAGCAACAAATATGGAAACAAGCCTCTCTTCAGCTTTCCAAAAAGTCTATTTCACCATAATTTCAGATCAATAGTATTGGAACTCTTGACAATGAACTTACACTGATTGTGGCCACCCCTTTATTACTCCTTTAACTTCTGGACACTTTCTCTTCTTTACTGGTGGTAGTAGTTAAGAGTGATGCTGTCCTTCATTCAGTTTATGAATGTAGTGGGCTTGAACCTGGAATTGCTAAGCAGTTGGAACTAGAGATGTTCAGTATTGGCAAATCTGAGATTTTTCTGAGTTGTGACAGAATTTTAGGTTCCTAGGAAACCTTACCGGTAAAAAAAAAAAAAAAAGAAAGAAAAGCTCTTGCATTGTGACAGGAAGGGGATTTTTGGCACTTGTATACGATAGAAATTTTTTTCCAAAGAACAGAAGTTAAATCACCAAAAAAAAAGTGATAGTCACACCCATGATTTGTTCTTTGTGGTTTAGTCTACTGGGCAAATTTAGTTTACTGGTAATAACATACATCCTCTCTAAATCAAAAGCAGAGGAGCTTCGCTATATTTCAATATAAATTTAAGGGATGAGCATAAGACTTTACATTCTGCTCAAAAGATCATGGTGATTTTTAGCTCTTCATTTCCTTCTGAAGATAGATCGTGGCATTTCACCTGTCATTTCCAGTTATCTTCTGTACTCATTATTCCTGTGTGAATGTAAGCATATTCTTTCTAACATGTTATATTTCAGTTTTTCTTCAGGCTCCCTCGAGTCACTTAGGTAGAACTAGTTTCCTGTTACCTTTAGCATCCAACACACCAAATAGAATAGCTTTGATGGAACTGAAACTAAAGAATGTTTGTCTCTCTCCTATTTTGGTCATAGATCGCTTACTGATATGGGACTTTGAGACTCAATTGTTCATACAATGTGCCAACATATTTTACCTATCTTATTTTGAAAATTTTAGCATATGTCTTTGATCAGCTGTTTCAGAAACCAGTAAAAAATCCCTGAGGTATTTAGTTCTTAGAAAAAGTTGGCAGCATATCATAAATTTTGAACGTCATATTGTTGTTAGGCACTTAATCTTCATTTTTCTTAATTAGAATCTTCGTTTATATTAAAGTATACTTCCCGATTAAATATTTTTTTCTCAAATTTATACTTGTACTTCTTACACTGTGGTAAAAAGAAAGCTCAGCCGTTACAGTGAATAAAAATGAGTGCTTTTGTCTAGTCTTTAGGGAGATGACTTCATAGTTATCAAACTCCCACACAGCTGCAACAGTCTGCTTTGATGACCCCATAGTCACCTCCCTAAAGGCTGGCAAGATCTCTCTTCTCTACACTAACTCAGAGTCATTCCTTGAATAATATGTGGAAAGTTTCCTTGCTGTCTTATTTTCTCTTAATTCTGTTCAGCATGCATGCTTATTTTCTTTGTTTGTTTGTTCTATTGTAATTTAGGTATTTATGTTTTAATTCCAGTCAACACAAGATGATACCCCTTGGGTAAAACAATTATATCCAACTCTAACCATTCTATGATTCTATGAATCTACATTGTCTCAACAAATCTGTGAGAGCTAGATGCTGATTTATACAGCTAAGGGTATTTATTTCTCTAAAATGAAGTTCAGTTGTTTGTAACCTTTCAACACGAGGAGTACTGTTGGGCTATGGGACAACTGACTACTTTACTTCTAAATAAAACAGTGAAGGCATTTAGTTCACCAGCCTTGAGAACAAATAGCATGGTACAACTTGCATCCATTGCAGTCTGCTTTTTTTTCCTCAAAAGAGAGTGACAGCATCCAGGCCATAGGAAATGTCCATGTCATGTTTTTTTTTTTCTTCCAAACCTTATCCAGACATTGTCTGGCAATAAATACGGTGGGCCAAAACTGCTACTATTTAAACAGCGTAGATGATAGTGGGTCAGTGTTTAATCCATGTTCTGGCAGTGGTATATTTGCTAGTGTAGACATATCTATTAGCATAGTTTATGCTGAGGGCTTGGAAATAAAATATTCAACTCTAAATAACAAAAGCCAATCAGGAAATTGCTAACAAATGTATCTGAGAATTTTAAGACCCTCTCTTGATGGAACACTAGGGTGACAGTAGATTCACATCAGGCCACAGTACTAGAGGTACAAAAATGCCAAGGACTGACAATCAGCCACTCCAAAACTCTGTCACTTGTAGAAGCTCTCAGGATCAAGCTATGCATCTCAGTATTTTCACATTTGTAGAAGTAGGTAAAATAAAGCCCATCAGAATGTAATAATTTCCCGTTCTTGTCATTTCTGCTCTCATATGAACTTAATGTGAAATGAACATCTCTGAAAATAATTTCCTTTGAAAGTTGTTAGCATGCAGACTTCTAGGAAAGATGGCTTTCCCAGAAGCTTTGCAGAAACTATTGGCATTAATCTCTCCCAAACTTCAGTGGCTGAACTGCTTTATCCAAACTGCCTAGACTAGTATAAACCACGAAGAATGGAACATTTTTCCCTATTTGTTAATATTTTTATTTTCTATACATGCCCATAGTCTCTTGCTGTCTCAGCATAGCTTATATTCAGTTGTGCATCAGAAACTAGTGAAATGTTTACCTTGTTCATCAATAGAAGTGTTTCTCCTGAGGAAGGGACTTTGGTTTTTTTGAGGATTGTTTCCAAGATACTCAACTGAAACCTAAGAGAGATCATCTTTATATGTAACAAGCTATTTCCATCTGGCAGGAGGAACTGTGACTCAGATGTGTGTATTACATGTAAAGAGATTAAATTCAAATGTACAAAGGATCCTTTTCCAAGTCTTACCATATAGATATGAAGGCGGTTTTAAAATGAGGAATCATTGGAAAAATGTATGGCAATCTTCAGTTTTTATTTTTTTCTTTAACACTGTTGAACTGTGCCTGAAGAGGTATTTAGGTTTGTTCCTAATATGTATAAAATAACTGAATATATAGATAGCAAGTAAGGAGGTGATCAGTGACAGCCAACATGGCTTCTCTAAGGGCAAATTGTGTCTGACAAATTTGATGGCCTTCTATGATGGGGTTACAGCGTTGGTGGATAAGGGAAGAGTAACTGACGTCATCTGCCTGGACTTGTACAAAGCATTTGACACAACCCACATGGTATCCTTATCTTTAAATTGGAGAGACATGGATTTGACAGAGGGACCACTCACTGAATAAGGAATTGGCTGGATGGTTGCACTCAAAAAGAGTTGCAGTCAACAGCTTGATGACCAAATGGGGACCAAATGAGTGGCGTTCCTCAGGGGTCAGTATTGCTGTTTAACATCTTTGTTGATGAGGTGGGCAGTGGGACTGAGTGCACCCTCAGCAAGTTTGGTGGTGACACCAAGCTGGGTGGTGCGGTTGACACACTGGAGGGAAGGGATGCCCTCCAGAGGGACCTTGAATGGCTTGAGAGGTGGGCCTGTATAATGTATAATTTAAAAAAAAAAATAATAAAAAAAGAAAAGGGCCATAAGCCCTATTTTCAGCCAATTAAGATAACATAACTAGTATTGAATTCAAATGCAATCATTTGAGTAATTTTCCAATTAAGTAAAAAAGATATGATTATCTAACGCCATGTGAAAAATACCAGTTTGTTTTGGTTTTTTAAGTGTGTCCAATCAGGTTATGAAGCTTGTTTCCAAAGTAAAAATGCAAACAGTTCTAAATATATTTGTGACTTATTTGTAAGATCATAAAAGCCAAAATACATAATTTTACTATTTTAATATTAGAATCATGAACATGGAATAATGCTTTTGCTTTCAATTTCTTTAAATTCGGAGATGATTACAGATCTTTTTTTACTTATTCCAGCTGCCTGCATAACACAAAAATGAAAGCAAATTTATGCAAAATGCATTGCACAAATTAACATATATTAAAATTCTAGTTGTTTCTCAACTAGTCTGGTATTTTTGCAACAGAGAAGAAGAATGTGGATAATGTGTCACACATCAGTTGGATGTATTAATCTTTTGCTTTCAAAAATACAAGTGTAATCAGAAATTGTTAATAGCTGTATTGTTGGCTGAGCTGCAACTGTATTAGTACTGCAGACTAGTGTTCCTGGAGAAATTTTAGACTAGCTAACTTATGTAACACTAGCATGGAACTCAAAAGGGGCAAACTTATCCTTACTTTTATTATTCCTTTTACGGCAAATCTGGGAATTCCTCCAGTGCACTGTTACTTAAAATATGTCTGTTTCCCATTTTATCTATTTGCCTGTACTGAGAGCACAATGCAAGATATGAATGCTTATAATTTTAAAAATCAAGTCAAAATTTTAAAAGCTATACCCTGAGTATGCTGTACCCATAGACCCTGTAGATGCTGTAATTTTAATTAGATCTTCAAATCTTAAATTACATTTTAATATGCACTTAAAACATTATGATTGCGTAAACAACTATTGGCAAAACAGCATTTTGATTTATTTCACTTCTAGTTTTATTTGCTGTCATACGCTTCTGTTCTGAAACTAATGAAGAATGAAATCTGTATGTAGTCCTTCTAGCGTTGCAGCCAAAGCTTGGAGCATACTAAGTAAAACAATTTTGTTGTATGGCCTTCTCTTTTATGGAATTTCACATTTATGAATGCAGTGCCAAATAATATGTTTGACTTACTTATTGAGAAGATGCACTGGGCACTCTCATGTGTTCTTGACTTGTTCTTGTTCTTGACTTGTTCTTGTACTTGTAAAGTATGACTGCTCACATGACATAAGAATTCATAGAATTTTAACTGTCATAGAATCATTCAGGTTGGAAAAGACCCTTGGGATCATCGAGTCCAACCATCAACCCCACTCTACAAAGTTCTCCCCTACACCATATCCCCCAAGACCACATCTAAGCAACTCCTGAACACATTCAGGGATGGTGACTCAACCACCTCCCTGGGCAGCCTATTCCAGTCTCTGACCACTCTTTCTGTGAAGAATCGTTTCCTAATTTCCAGTCTAAACTTACCCTGTTGCAGCCTGAAGCCATTTCCTTTTGTTCTATCCCTAATTACCTGTGAGAAGAGACCAGCACCAGCCTCTCTACAATGTCCTTTCAAGTAGTTGTAGAGAGTGATGAGGTCTCCCCTCACCCTCCTCTTCCTCAAACTAAACAGTCCCAGCTCCTTCAATTGTTCTTTTTAAGATTTATTCTCCAGGCCCTTCACCAGCTTCGTTGCCCTCCTCTGCACCCGCTCTGGCACCTCGACATCTCTCTTGTTTTGAGGTACCCAAAACTGGACACAGTACTCAAGGTGTGACCTCACCAGTGCTGAGTACAGGGGGACAATCACCTCCCTACTTCTGCTGGTCACACTATTTCTAATACAAGCCAGGATGCCATTGGCTTTCTAGGCCACCTGGGCACACTGCTGGCTCGTATTCAGCCACTTGTCAATTAGAACCCCTGTCATTACCATAGACAACTTGAGCCTCTTTGAACTTTCTTATGTATAATTTCTATTGCTTTTAGCAATACTAATTTATGATGCCTCCCTTTGTAGGATAGAGACATTTAGGAGAAGTAGATTCTGCTGTCATCTGCAGCAGAGGAGCTGGTGAATCTTGGTGGCAGAACACAGACAAGGGATGTCTGATGCACCTGCATCTTGTGTTTTACTGAATACATACCATGGTCTTACATAGATATAGACTGTATGCTAGCTTACATGTGCATATTCTTTATGTAAATACATTATTTTGCACCTATATATAGCCTTAATATGCTTTCAAACAATTATCACAAAGACTAAAGGAAGTCCCTGTATTCTTCCTAAATATCATTAAAATACTATGTCGGTATTAACTCCTGATTCTTGGAATTATAATCTCAAGAATTAAGATTTTATATCATAGAAGTCTAAGGGGTAATTTGATTTCTTGGTCCTGGTGAACTACAGTTTCTCATCTGAAAGCACTGCTCATACCCACATTACCCTGAAAAAAATACATTTTTAAAGCTTATACAGTCTTC
Source organism: Limosa lapponica baueri (assembly GCA_002844005.1). NCBI lineage: Eukaryota > Metazoa > Chordata > Aves > Charadriiformes > Scolopacidae > Limosa > Limosa lapponica. The sequence goes on along the minus strand of KZ505946.1, from coordinate 197,540 downwards.
TGTGAGATTCCAAAACGCAAAAGCAAAGAAAGAATTTTCTTTGGCTTATGTGATTAGTATTAACAATTACATTTGAAGCTGCTTCTTTGTTTTACTTGGTTAGACAGTGGGTTGATGGAAAAATATAATTGCCTTTCTAATGGACTTTCTAACTCCTCAGGCAGTTTGTTTTTGTATGGACCATTGTACTAGGGTGAGCTTGCTGTACTGAGTAACTAATAAAGCCATTTACTATTTTTCTCCTTGGTTTCTTATTTCTTTTTTTTTTTTTTTTTTAAGGAAAGCATAAAAAGTATGCTTAAAAGGGCAGAGCAGAGGGGCAGGATGACCTCTCTCGACCTGCTGGTCACACTCTTCCTGATGCCCCCCAGGATGCCATTGGCCTTCTTGGCCACAAGGGCACATTGTTGGCTCATGGTCATCCTGTTGTCCACCAGGACTCCTAGGTCTTTCTCCTCAGAGCTGCTCTCCAGCAGGTCAGCCCCCAACCTGTACTGGTGCAGGGGGTTATTCCTCCCCCAGGTGCAGCACTCTGCACTTGCCCTTGTTGAATTTCATCAGGTTCTCTCTGCCCAACTCTCCAGCCTGTCCAGGTCTCGCTGGATGGCAGCACATGTGTGGCAGCCCCCCCTCCCAGTTTTGTGTCATCAGCAAACTTGCTGAGGGTACACTCCATCCCTTCATCCAGGTCATTGATGCATGTATTGAAGAGGACTGGACCCAGTACTGACCCCTGAGGAACACCACTTGTTACAGACCTCCAACTAGATTCTGTGCCCCTAATCACAACCCTCTGAGCTCTGTCTTTCAGCCAGTTTTCAATCCACCTCACTGTCCATTCCTCTAACCCACACTTCCTAAGCTTACCTATGAGGATGCTGTGGGAGACTGTGTCAAAAGCCTTGCTGCAGTCAAGGTAGACAACATCCACCGCCCTCCCCTCATCTATCCATCCAGTCATGCCATCGTAGAAGGCTATCGGGTTAGTCAGACATGACTTCCCCTTGGTGAATCCGTATTGACTACTTCTGATAGCTTTCTTTTCCTCCATGTGCTTTGAGATGACGCCCAGAACGAGTTGTTCCATCATCTTTCCAGGGATGGAACAGAGGCTGACCAGCCTGTAGTTTCCCCAAAATACAGTCAGGAAAAGGTTTAAATTTTTTTTTTTTTATATCTTTCTTGGTTCAGTGATCATTTTTATGTGTTAGAATAATTCTATGATGCTTAATATTCAAATAAACTTTGTATAGTCACTCAAAAATGTTTTAATTTTTCCACTTTTAATTTCTTTTTAACCCTTACTATTTTCCTGTGATATTGAATATTTCCTCTAAGTCATTTATGCCATGTTACGCAATTCCATGATTCCAAAGTAAATTCCGTGATTCCAATGATACCAAAGTAAATTTCCGTCCTTCAGCAGATACAGGTGAGAGAAACTTGTTTAATTCAGATAGTTTTGGTGTTTTATGCTTCTATGGTAAAGGGTAATATTTTCATACTCTTTTATGGATTTCTGTATAAATAAACTCAACAATATTTGTATGTGTTGAATGAAGAAGGATTTTTAAGGGCTTTTAATGTGTTTATGTAGTTCTTACAGTAGTTTTAGTAGTTTTAATAGGAAATGTAGGTTTCTCACGTTAGCCAGTATCCTAAATTATAACTGTTAGAAAAACTTGGCAGAATTTTACTCTTAAATAAATTTGGGAAAATGACAGTTTATTGAAATACTTTGAATTATTGACAAAGGCCACAGTTTATGTAGCCTAGATGTAGTCACCTACAGTGTCTGAAGAAATAGCTTTGGATTTCCTTGCACAGATATATTTGGTATCTACCCTTGTTTGTAGTGGATATAGTTATATGTACTGCCTTCAGGAAGAAAGGGTGCTTCCTTTATTATCATGATGAAGAGGGAGGCACTAAGCTAACTGTACATATGTTTTGCTATCTTTTACATAGGCTTCTACAGACCTTTAACTTTCACAGTGCCTCTGTGAATAACAGCTAGAAGGAGGTGAGATAAATCTTTTGCTAGTAAACTTCAATCTAGTTGGTAACAGTAATGTGGAGCTGGAGAAATTCTGAGTTCGCTTTCAGTTTCTGAGAAGAAACAGACCTTGGTAGTCCCATAGATTTCTGTTCCTGCTAGATTCAGGAACTCTAATGTCTTTAGATGTTTTCACTTTGTCTCCCTGTTCCCAGTTCCTGCACCTACTGCAATAGTTGGAGGTGGAGCAATTGTAGCTGAAGTCCTGATGCCTGTGTCCAGGATCTTCAGAGGATTCCACTAGCAAAGAGTTATGTCTCAATGGTGATTTTCTCAGACACAAGCTGGCCATGCCTAAATAGGCATATTTTCACAAGTGGAGCAATATCCATATCATCCTTCAGCTTGAGCAATGTAGTTTTGAAAATATTTTAAGTAACTACAGGCAGTGTCATAAGCTGGATTTCCATTGAAATTGTGTCCTTTGATTATTTTTGATTAATAATGATTCTATTCTAGTAGAAGTCTTCAAAATGAGCTTCATTTTCCTAGACATCTGAAAACTTCCACTTCATAAATTGAACACCTTAACTCCATGAGATGTTTAGTGTAATGTCTCTGTTTTAGACACTTGAGATTCCACTGGGAAAAAGACCTTGACTTTAGAATTAATTCTGTGATATCAAATTGACGTGGAATTGAATTTTAGTTTTTTCTAATAAGAAAAAAAAAACAGCTTTGTCCTGCGAGGATTTTCTGTTGTCTAACACCAGTTAAGTATATATTTTTCTCAGATGAGTTTTTCACCTCTACTTAGCCTGCCAAACTTGAAAAAATAGAAGTCAGAAGTTGCAAATAGCAATGGGCAATTAAAATACCTGCACCTGGACTTGCCAGGGTTGTCAATTTGTAACTAATGTGGATCAGCTGGAAGAGGGAGGGGAAAATAGTAGTGGGTTGGATGCAGAATTCAGTTGTTAAACTTGATTTAGAGAAGCTGACTTGGTAAGCACGTACTCTGCTTATTTATGATTTTTTGAACAAAAAACTAAACCTTAAAATATTTTCCAGTTTCACTTGACGAAGACATTGAAAAATAATTCCTCAAATCTTTTAGTATTTTTTACATTAAAATGTAGATCTTTCCCTACCTAGTGGTTCAAATTTAGCATGGTTTAACTTGTAGTTAAAAGCAACATTCCACTTCTGTTCTGGAAATTTCATAGTTCTCTCCTTTTGGGGGTTATTTTCAGATATTGCAGTATGCTGCAATCATCATCATGAATCCAAATATAATTAGACTCAGATGGAAACTCTGTGCATGCATGTGAAAACTGAAGGGGAAAATTGGTATATGGTAGTTGTCCTGGTTTGGCCTCAGATGGCAACAAAGAAGCACGTGGCAGCCGCGCTCTCAAGTCATCTCCCCCCCGGCTGTGAGGGGAGAATTCGAAGAAAAAGGCAAAACTCGTGGGTTGGGACAGAGGCAGTTTAACAGAACGGCAAAGGGAACAAGAAAACAGTAACACAGACAGAGGAATATACCAGCACGATTACGATACTACTGCTCATTGACAGCACCCCTGGATGACCCCCGATTGCCCCAAGCCCCACTTCCTGTCCCCCCCTTCCCCTGGCAGCTCCCGGGTACCCCTGGGCATGGCTCCCATGGGATGGGATACCTGTGTCTCTGCTAGAGCCTGGGGGGAATTAACCCTATCCTTCCCGCAACCAGGACAATATCCACCCCTTATTATATACTATCTATGCCGTGCCGAGATCTTACAGTTTCCAATTAAAAGTTATCACTTCCCCTGACAAATGAGGATGTACAGTGTCAGGGTCATTTAGCAATTAAGATCATACCATTTAATTCATTGACTGTTCTCACCCAAAATCAGATCCCCATGAGGTACACATCATACTTCCCCATCCTTCCGCATCACCCACCAAGTGCACCCAGGTCCTTGAGCAAAGACAATCCCATGAATGGGTTTGCCTTTGACCAAGGCAGGACTAACCCAGACTGTCTTCCCTGACATATTCTTCATGTGCACTATGGGGACTTTATCTCCTTCCACAGCACGTGGAAGTTTTGATTGGGCAGGGCCAGCTTGGTTGGTAGATCCCTTGGTGTTAACTAGCCAGGTAGACTTTGCTAAATGTGTATCCCAGTGTTCTAAAATCCCACCACCCATTGCTCTCAGTGCAGTTTTTAACAGTCCATTGTACTGTTCTATCTTCCCAGAGGCTGGTGCGTGATAGGGAATGTGATAGACCCATTCAATACCATGCTCTGCCAGGCCTCCCCATATTTATATTTCAGCCGTCGTCCTCCATACCAAAGAGGCTTTAACTGCTTGGCTTGCTCAATTGCAGTGAGAAGAGG
>KZ505946.1:160204-189003 GCA_002844005.1 Limosa lapponica baueri | reverse complement strand
GCTATCCAGCCTCGGGGCAGATCTCTGGCTGGTAGTCTTAAATAGTTGTTTGACCTTAAACAAGACCTGAAGCACATTCAGGAAACAAAAGGACCACGCTGGGTTCAGCATCCCAAGGGTATTCAAAATTCTCAAAAGCTGTCACACCTGGCCCGAAGGAGAAAGGGAAGGTGGGCGAGCTGGGGAAAGTATCCCCGCCTGTTTCCCCCGTAAGTTGGGTGTGATTATTAATAAATTCCGAGAGACGGTACCCAAGGTACGGGCAGGACAACAATACCACATAAACACCCCCCCATAACCCTCTGACCAGTGATGCCATCACATCATACGTTGATATTACACAGGACAGCAAAATTCTAATCCTGATCCCTCTCCCAGAGACGCTAAACAGCACGGCGGGGAGTACATAAACCACATAGGACTTTACACAGCAGAGCCACCGGAACAGAGCAACACGGTGACCAGCAGCTATTCATCTAGTACAATAAAAGCCCACAGCAAATTCATTTTAATGAGCTCTGGTCGGATTTTGTCTTTATCTCAACCCTCCAAGTGCCCCACGTTGGGCGCCAAAAAGGACTGTCATGTTTTGGCCTCGGACGGCAACAAAGAACCATGGGGCAGCCGCTCTCTCAGGCCCCCCCACGGCCGTGAGGGGAGAATTGGAAGAAAAAGCAACACTCGTGGGTTGGCACAAAGGCAGTCTAACAGAACAGCAAAGAGAACAAGAAACCAATAACCGTAACATGGATAGAGGAGTATATAAACACAACTACGATACCACCGCTCACCAACCACACCCTGGATGACCCCCGATTGCCCCAAGCCCCACTTCCTGTCCCCCCCTTCCCCCGGCAGCTCCCGGGTACCCCTGGGCATGGCTCCCATGGGATGGGATACCTGTGTCTCTGCTAGAGCCTGGGGAGAATTAACCCTATCCCTCCTGGAACCAGGACAGTAGTTTAATTTCAGAATTACATGGCAGCATCTGTTAGGTGTAGTAAAGCTAATAAATACTGCATATTTTTCCCTGATCACTTGTTGCTCAAAAAACACGGTTCATGAGGACATCAACAGTTGTTTATACTTACCTTCCAATGTCATTAAATGAGCTTTGGATAAAATCTCCTACGACTTTTCACTGACAGAAGCTCAGAATTGCAAAATATTTATGAGATATATATGAAATAAATATGCATGAGAGCATGAGAAAAATACATCATTAGAGAACTGTGTGAACTTTGTGTTACTGCAGCAGTGTGTGATGAGGAACCAATGCTGTAGGACTGTGCTGCAGTGCTGTTCTCTTTTACTAAATCTGCCAAATTTTTCTCTGTGTACAGATGCATGTAAATCAGAGCTGGTCTTAATTAAAGTGCAGAACATTTTTGCTCAAAGCATTACATTTCAAGAGGTATTTTCTCTTACTTTTTTCCCTTCTGTTATTGGGAAAATTTTAGTCACTTGATCAAAAGCAATTCAGTCTTTAAATCTGGCCTGACTTTGTGACACCTCTGTAATTGTGTTGTGCAACCGCTAATTCCATGTTCTGCTCTGTTACTTACACAGCCTTATGGGCCTCATCTATTAAGACTTCTAATAAGCACTGAGCAGCCAAACAAACTTTATTGAAATGTGGTGGAGTAACTCCATAGGTTTGAATAACAAACACTGGCACAGGTTGCAGGTCAGCAGTAATTTCTCAAGGACAAAGACAAGTAGTTTAAGAGTGGCAGGTTATAACTTTGCATGCTTCTGACACCATTCTACCCTGACATGAGTTCTGGAAAACAGTCAGAAATAAAATCCTTGTCAAAATGCCCCTTGTGTTCCCAGGACACTTTAAGTATACTTTAACATAACAACAGCTATTAATGTGTGTGCTTCAAAGACCTTTATTAAGCACAGCTGAGCTGCACAGCCACTTCATAAATTATTAAATTTAGAGTCAGTTTGTGGCCAGGACCAGTTATGACTGCCAAGCCAAACAGAGTGATTTTCAGTCACAGTCTTCAATGACTTCATTCAGAACTGTAGGTGTTTACTTCCTCTGACAACCAGATGGTAGCTGTCTGAGACAGACCACCAAATTCGGAAATTGCTGCTGAGAAAGTTAGCCTGCAATGACTTGATCTAGGTAGGAAGCCAGTGCAGAATGATGAATAAATGCTAGAACCTCTTACTGTATCACTCTTCTTCCTACACATGGAATATGGAAGGGGAAAGCAAGCAGTAGAATATTTAGTAAGAACTTAGACACAAAAAATGCCTTATTTGCCAGATGGTCTTAAAAGCATATTTCTATATGCCTATGCTGTTCTGCACTATGAATAAGCAAGATATTACCATATAAAAAGCAAGCCAGTAAATTAAAATTTTGTCATTGCCCTTACCCAGTGGTGTTTCCATCAACATTTATATTCTTATTTTCTCAGGGCAAATATGTTCTGTACTTGAGTTGTTTGCAACAAGTGGGTGGCAATATTTTGGATATTTAAAAGTATTCTTACAGCTGTATGTTCACATGTGTAAAAAGCAATTAAATTGTATGCATGTGTGCATTAATTGTATTATACATGCATGTATATGCACATGTAGAGAGTCTGCATGTATCAGAGCTGTTGTCTCAATTCTCCCAGTGAGACTTGTTTCATATGCCTGCAGTGCACTCCCATAGCCTCCATCACCCGCACTGTGGTACATGCCAAATAAAATTGGTCATCCTGGTGAGCGATTGGCCTGCCAGCTCTTTACCGCTTGCACTGGAAGAGCAAAGGGTTGGGAGCTGTGTATGTGCATGAGTGGCAATCTCCTTCGTTATCAAGAGATTGATTTTCCTTAAGTGATAGTTGTGGTGTTTCAGAAGTTATCTGGGAGGAGACTGTCAAATTAGACTGTCAAATTCCTGGAGTTTTCTTCCTAAAATTCCTCTCCATTTTTACAGCATGATCTGGTGGGTTTTGTGCAGGTTTCTTTGGTCTTTCCTTTTTCCCCTTTCTTTTTCCTAGCTCCACTTCCCTTCCTGGTTTTCCCTTGTTGCTGTAGGTCCTTGTGTTTGCTTCCACATAGCTGCTGGTCATTATTCCATTGCTCCTTTTAATTAGGCTTGGTTACGTTTTGTATTGTATTCCGAAATGGGGATCAGGCTGCATCTTGCCTTATTTTGCTAATAATATTGTTCTGTCTGTACAATGAGTTATAGTCTTCCCTTTTGACCCCGCAACTGAGGATAGAAACTCCTTTTGTTTTGTGAAATGAGGAATTCCTGAAAGAGTGTTTTGCATTCTTCACTGGCATGTGAAGACAGCTCTGTCCTTGGCACTGTGTGAGCAGTAAAATGTAGCTGAAAAAGATCCCTGGTCTTCATACACGCCTGCTGGCCTGTCAGGATCTTCAAAGTGTGACTTCTTTCCAGGCTGAGAAATAATGGTGTGGAGCAGAAGGAGGCAACCAAGAAGAAAATACCTACTGGCACATAATGACCTATTTCAGGGCAGGCTTGGAGCTTCTTGGAAATATTTTTTTTCTTCAGAGATATTTTTTGCAACAGAGAAAAAGTCTTAAGAAAAAACATAGCTGTGTTATTTATCTGTCATTCAAGCATAGCACAGTCAGTGCCCTGAGTACTTTGCAACAAGTTTGACCTAAATTCTGAGGAAAGACCCACTGTGTTCTCTGTTCTGTTAAACTGTATGGTTTGTAGCAGATTTTGAGCAAGAAAGCATAAATTCTTTCATTTATTTCTGAATAGAATTAATCATATACAGACAGATAATATACAATTGCTATGGAATTTGATTTTAAATTTATCTCACACTTCTCCCCAAGTCTTTATTATCCTTATATAGCATTGTGTTACATAAAACTGCATAATTCTGTAGAGGTTTGTCTAAACATGGAAGTTATTCCAAATTTAAAATTTAAAACAGGATGGATTTGAAGTAGGAAATAATTTATCAGTGTCTAACTATCTAGAGTTATTTTAGGATAGCATCAAATTTGCATGCTGCTTTAAGGTGCAAAATGGCCCTAGCACTGAGAATGAATTGCATTGTCAAGAGATGGATGACAAGTCCATCTAACACAGTGATTTTCAATCACAGCCTGCATTGACTTCATCCAGAACTGTAGGTGTTTACTTCCTCTTTCAAAAATCAATTCTTGTTTGTCAGGTGGGATGTTCTGGAAACTAGTTTTAGTTGGTGTGGAGAATGTATTTGCTTGATTCCTGTTAATCAAAGAATATTTAGTAGGTTATACGTATAATGTGGTTATATAATATGGTTATATGGTTATAAAAACATTCAATTTACCATGGCATTCATAAATAGAAAACATACCTTGAACAACTATATACTCAAAACTATAAAAGCAAATGTTCAGCCTTTGGCTGCTGCAGTGAAAGTGTTTTGACTCCCTGATAAATAGGATAGTGCAGTGATATATTGAAAAGACCCAGAATAGTGAGTTTTAAACTTCTGTCTCTTATCTAATACACCCATTTCCAGATCTCAATGAACCTATCAATTCCGTGTGTGTGTATTAAAGATAACAGGAGTTACTTCCTTTTTGCAGGATCAAGGAGCAAGTGGATCTAATGCAAGTGAACTGCTGTGAGCCAAAACACATTTTTACTTTGATTCCTATAGACTTTCTTGATGTAACTCAGTATTTGGAATCATCAAAAAGTCTAGTTTGGAAGGGGCCTCTGGAGATAATCTAGACCAATTTCTCTTGAGAGCATGGCCTTAAGTTAGGTTATCCAGGGTCCTGTCAAGCCAAGTAAGTCTTGAATCATCTCCAGCGAGGGGGATTTTACCACTTCTCTAGGCAACCTATCCCAATCTTTAATTTTTCTTATGGTGAAGAATGTTTTTCTTGTATCCAGACAGAATTTCCCATAAAGCAAGACATATCTCTTGCCTTTTGTCCCTCCGCCGTGCATCCTTGTGAAAAGAGTACCTCCACCTTCTCTATAACTGCTTTTAATGTTCAGGAAGATATGTTCAGGAAGATTAAACCCACCCTGAGCCTTCCCTTCTCTCCTTGAAACTTCTCTTCCTCAACCGTCACCGATTTCCTCACCCCTTTTTGTTCTTCTCAGTCATCCATTTTTTCTAGCACCTGTAATTCTCTGGTTCCTTGACTGTTCTTTGCAAAATAAAAGTTGTTTCATCCACAGTTTGGGAACAATTTAAACCCATAAATTACAATGTAATATTCAATTAAACAATTTAGCATTCAATTCAATTTCTTGAAGTAGTTTGCATTCCATATCTAAACTTTTCTACTTGATTCCATCTCAGTTTTAAACTTGAATTCTGTATTATATGTATATGAGTGTATGGAACCTGTTACAGAAAACCAAAAAAATACAATATAGACAAGAAACACATACTTTCAGTCCCTTGAAATTCTGATGTGGTTATAAAAGAAAAAGAAAATATTGGGGTAGGATATTACTGCAGCAGAAATTGCAGAGGTGATAAGAGTTTAACATCTGGCAAGGCCCCCAGACCATATGGATCCACTAATGACTTTTATAAAGCATTTTATCAGACCCTGCCAGGACATGACTAGCATCTTTAATTATCCTAACAGGGTTCCAGCCTTGGATGCTAGATTCAGAATTGCTAATCTTGGAAGGAAGGGAAAAGGAAATGTTCCCTGAAATCCCTTCTTCCTAATAGACCTTTTTATTAATAAGGTGTAATATTAAAATATTACCTAAAGATTATTGGTTCATCTTGCATGGATTGTTTGCTTAAAAGAAGTGTCCATTGAGGCACTTTTATTAACGACATTTTTTTGCAAACACATCAGAGTGCTTTTGGAATTCACAGCTTTTTATGCATACACAAAAGCATTCAGCTGCTCGGAACAGCAGACTGCCAGGAATCCCCTTGCTTTCATTGCCTTCCCTGGAAGGAAGGGAACACGCACTTCCAAAGCAGTTGATCTCTGCCTCTTACATGCATGTGCATCTGCTCCTGTTACTGTTCCCACAGAGAGAAAGTCAAGTCGTGTGGGGAAGTGACTGCCACTACCAGCAAGCAGTACCAGCAGCAATTGCTGCTACTTTTATCCTTTCCATTTCCACCCCAGCTCTTTAGCAAACGAGCATCCAGTTCCTTTTCCCACAAACCTGTAAAGCAGAGAGAAATTTTCCTGTGAAATTTCTTCTGCCCAGATGCTTACATCTTGTGGGACTGTACCATGGTCAGGGAGGGCACTGCATGTGCCATGGCTGCCCTTGATTCCCTGTTCATCTTTCCTCATGGAGCAGCCCTGCTCTCACTGCTCATTGATAGTAAAGCCTTTGCTAGTGTAATTTGTGTACTGCGCTTATGGGAAAAGCATGGGAACTATCTGAATTGCATTTAAGAGAAATGTTATCAATTTAAGAGATAAATCATGATTATTTTTTTCCCCCAGTTTTATTTATTTTTGTCATTAGGGATTGGAACTGTTATATATTCTCAATACTGAGAATAGGTCTGCAAATGTACATCCACCAGTAAGAGTGTGCAAACTCAGGTGCATGAGCAGAGCAAGGGAGTGTGAGCTCAGGGAGGTAAAGTTGCGTGGAAGGAAGTGAGGGAGTGAAGAAATTCATTACTTGCTCAGAGATGTTAAGTCTTCAGGAGTCCAGCCATTTGCTTTGGTCGAACAGCTCTGACATACCCTAATGCATCTCAAACAGCTATCTGCAGACCTGCTGCCTGTGACTTGCAGAAAATTGTCTGGTTTGATAATAAAGACTTTTGTATTTCTAGATGTTCTTCCTGTTGGAAGGAATAAGAAGTAATTCCCTAATAATATTTTTCTATACCATAAATTGCTGTTGTTTGAATGCCTAATCTATTCTAATCATTTTTTATATTGCACTAATTATCACAGGATTTCAGTATTTCCCAGTGGTGCAAATAGTGATGTGGTATCATTGTAAGTGCTTTAGATATAGGGTAGGATGTTTTCTTAGAAAGGTTGAAGAAATGCACTTAAAAGTTCAAAACAAAAGCAGTGAAGTTTATACTAATTTTAAAAGGCAGGGAAAGGGCACAGAACCTGTCCCAGCAGGAAATCTTACAATCTGAAGACACCAAGTGACCCTGTCACGGTTTAACCCCAGCTGGCAGCTAGGACCACGCAGCCACTCGCTCACTCCCCTCAGTTGCAATGGGGGAGAGATCCAGAAGAGCAAAAGTAAGGAAAAAAACTTGTGGGAAGAGTTAAAGGCAGTTTAATAGGTAGAGCAAAAACCGCACATGCAGGCAAAGCAAAACAAGAAATTAGTTCACTGCTTCCCATCGGGAGGCAGATGTTCAGTCTCCAGGAAAGCAGGGCTCCATCACACATAATGGTTACTTGGGAAGACAAATGCCATAACTCCTAATGTCCCTCCGTTTCCTTCTTCTTCCCCCAGGTTTATATACTGAGCATGACATCATATGGCATTTGGTCAGTCGGGGGCAGCTGTCCCAGCTGTGCTGCCTCCCAGTCCACTCGCCAGCAGGGTGGCGTGAGGAGCAGAAACAGGTCTTACCAGCAGCCAAAACCGTTAGTGCTCTATCTACAGTATTTGTCATCCCAGATCCAAAACATAGCACTACACCAGCTGCTAGCAAGAAAGTTAACTCCATCCCAGCCCAAACCATGTCAGACATATTGCATATATATTTTATAGTTGCACATACAATTTTTATATTTTAATTCACAACAAACATGTAAATCATATATCAAACAGTCACCAAGATTTGTTCTTGAGATTGGACTCCATTTCCTTGCTCTGTAACCCGCTGTTCTTTCTGCCAAAAATAGACATTTGGTTATCTAACAGCCAGATTGAACGTAGGCAGCTATAGTGCATTGTAAAGGCTGTTAGCAGGAGATGAATGTCCTTAGTGGTTCTGAAAAATCAGACTACTTATTTAGGTGCCAAAAATTTATATTAGTTCCTAATTTTAGTTCCCCCACTAGTTGCCTTCATGTGTCAAAAAGGGTAAAACGAATAACAGATACGTTCAGTACAGACATATTTATGTTGTAGGAAATGTGTTCTTCTTCTTAACCTTATATCCAGGAATGGAAATACAAAATGTAAAATAAGAAGTTCTAGTATGTGAAAACCAAACTGTGCAAACAGTGGTAGATGTAATTAAGTTACAGTTCTGTCCTAGCAGTGAGCTAGTTTAGCCCAATTAATATTTTCCATCTGGTTTTTATTACTGAAGAAAAATATTCTAACTTAATTACTGGTATTACAGCTTAAGTATGGTGGAGTCATCCCTTATTGCCCTTATGGGTTTGGTCTTGAGGTGAACTAGTTGACCCACAATGTAATGTAGAATCCAAGTCTATGCAGGAAAGGAGGCGTGAGTGGGAGTAGATAAAACAGTTTTACTGGGCATTTGCTGAAATTATTCTTTTTGTGTGAATTGTTCTTTAAAAAAAAAAATTGAATATGTAAGGTTTTGAAACTTCCTTCAGTTTTTTGATGAATTCTTCTTAAAAATTAGTTTTATCTACTCCTGGGATAGAAGAAATATTCAGCTGCCCTAAGCCACCTGTTGAATGTCAATTTTTTAGTAGGATATTTTTCCTTATTCTGTCTGTAGCTCATGTACTCGGGCATTGTTCAAATTTGTTTCCTGGATACCAGCGTAAAACTTTGTATTCATATTACTTTAGGGAGGGTTTTTTATTATTAACATCCCCAAGCTAGATTTTAAAACTGCATCCTCTGGATTTTGTCAAAGAGAATACCTCAAGGGTTGAAGGATAGCTTGACAATTGCTCAGAGCAATGGCAAAGAGCAACTTCTGGTACTGCAATACCAATAGCCTGCGTTCCTCTTGTTAATGTGGGATGAAGTTTACTAAATGGCAGCCTTTTGTCTTTTGTGTTACAATGAAAATCTGTTACCTGTGACCAGGAATTTTTCTTTTGTTTTAATGTTGCTACTGCTTGATTCCAGAAAATGTTTGACATCTAAGAGAAATGCTCCCAGAACAACAAAATAGAAGTAAATATTAGTGTTCATACTTGAGCAGGGATGAGAGAGAAAGATACTGCGGAGATTTTTGTATCTGAAGGATTGTGAACAGAAACACAGCTTGATTCTGCTAACAGAGCCTGCATTAGAACGCAGCTTGCAATAACGTACCTCTGTACAAATACTACAGAGTAAAAAAGTTGAGCAGTCTATGTTTAATAAATACGTAAGAAAGAATTAGTCAAAGCGAGTCTTCTGAACACCAGTGGAGTTAATCACTGAAAACCAGGAAACAGTTTTTGAAACATTGGTACCTTTCTTGGATTTAAGTTGTAGAAATACTGCTTGATGTGTCAGTTTTTGTACAAAGTACTATTTCTAATTGTCTGTTGGAGAAAATGAGGTAAACTAATACAGTAAATTTTACCTCTCCTTAGGCAGCAGTAACTAAAAGTAGATCTTAAAACACATATATCATTGTTCTTCAAATACAGGAGAAACAATTTATTTCGCTGTCTCTTCTGAGGCTACCATCTTTAAACATGTAAAGATGAGAGGGTTTCTTGTATGTATTTTTCACAGGGAAGAAATATCCATTATTCAGCCACTGGTCCATGTTTCAGAATACTTGATGTGTAAAAGAGGAATAAATTGTAGAAGATCATCCACTGACTATATCCACTAAAGCTACGAAAGACTAAGATAAAAGACTGCATGTTCATGCAGTTTATCAAAAGTATTCAAAAATTCTCTGGTTACGTTTTCCTTGAATTTTCCAGTTAAAAATAGTGTTACCTGATAAATTGCATTCTGCACTAGCCAGGTCAGTCTCAGTTAAACATTATTTTAAGATCGAAGTAAATAACGGGATAGACTGAGTTTCGAAGACAGTTGATATCATCATTCCAATAAATCAAAATGAGCTAAAGTTTCTGAGAACAAAAAAAAATAGTTAATTTTTAGTTTAATTTTTACATTTGATACTGTTTTACTGATAATATACTGATAATACTGATAATACACTGAGAAAGCGTATTATAACTTAAACTGTTCTATTTCAGCCTTGCAGTTCACCCGGATAAAACTTTAGTAGCTACGGGGCAGGTTGGGAAGGATCCTTACATCTGCGTCTGGGATTCCTACCGCATACAAACTGTGTCTGTTCTTAAGGATGCACATACACATGGAGTTGCCTGCTTAGCTTTTGATTCAGATGGCCAGGTTTGTACATCTTCTTTCTCTGTGTTTTGCATTTGGTTTGATTTCTGATTTTAGAAGATATGCATATTAAAGTATTTTATATGTTTACGTATATGGCTATAGTATTGAAACCCTTATTGCGATGAAATTTTTAATGCAAGGACTGCAAATACACCTCTTTCAAAGAAGATGGTTTTGAGACAAAGGTCACACATAGCATTGAAGTTCAGTGGAGGCATTGGGTGTTGGACAAATATCCGTAGAAGAAATGGCCCTCTGTGACTCAAATGTAACAGCTTCACCACATACTTGTCACCTGCTGTTCAAGGAGATCAGTTCCTGGCAGAGTCCTCACAATCCTGCAACTTTTTTCACATCTCACTGCTAAGAGAGTCTTATTGGCTGCACAGGCAATTTAATTGAATAATGGGGTTAGGACACAGAGTGTGTGACTTTGTACAACGTTATTAGATTATATGATTATATGATATTTTGAGACAAAATTTAAAATCTCAGTAAATGGTGGGCTATTCACAGCTAACTCATTGATTATTTTTTTTTCACCTTAAGGCCAATTATTAAAAACATTCAGTTGTGAATGAAGTAGGACAAAAATAGATCTATGATTCGCATAAACTTGAGAAATATTTCACATTCGTAGTTTTAGAAATGTCTGTCTATGCAATTTTGTCATTATTGATGTCAAAATGAGTTTTCTGGTGTAACACTGTGGTCATACCAACTATAAATGGTTGCTAAAATATTTTTAGCAATGCTTAAGATTAACTGATACTGGATTGGATTCTTGCACAGATCTGTACTGTTTTTTGTATTTGCTTGTGTACCTCAGAATTGCATCCCAATACGGCAGAACTACCTTTAGATAATTTGCTTAAAATTGTGTACTAGATGGTTAGCTGTCTATTGAGAAGTGCTTTATCATCATATACCTTGCTACTCTTCCACTGTCCACACAGTGCTTTTACTACTCTTTCTGAGATCAGAACTGGCCATACAATGCATAAAATGTATTCTCAAATGAAACAAAAGTAGTTTTTATTGTGAATTATGTTGTGTATATTCAGTTTAAAGATTAGTCTTTAATCTAAGTCCTTAAAGATTAGTCTGAGAACACCAACATAAGCAATTGCCTTTTACATGTTTAAAAAGCATTGGGAAACTTGAATTACTGAACAGCACTATGGATTATATTTCCTCATTAAAAGTTGGAGCTAGCTTTCTATTTTAAGCTAAGTTTTCAACCGTCTTCCTCCAGTCTTCTTAAAATAAAGCCATTTCCTCTGCAATCTCCTATACCAATTCTAATTAAAGAAAAAGTTGTTCATGGGAATTGTGGAATAAAAAAATCAGATGAGAAAACCCTCAAATCAACAGAACAAAACTTCTAATGCTATAATATTTTTTCAGATAGTGTTAATTCAGAAATGCATGTTCTTAATATTTTTTTCTCATTTTTAACTTTATGAAGTCTGGTGGATAAACATTTTTAAAAAACTGTTTAAGCACCTAATGGTAATAAAGACTCACCAAAGAGTCTGGTCAGTATAAGTTAAAACGTGGAGGCTTCTCTGAAAATCCTGCTTGGGTGCCTTGCCGTAATTAAAAACTGAACTTACTGCTGTGTTGACCTTGCAGAACAGTAACGTTCTCTTTCTGGAAGTGCTGTAGAAGGTGCAGTTTATTCTGGAAATAAAAATTTGCAAAGAATGTTTTTATATCTGGAGAAAGACCAATGCTGGAAAACATAAATATGAATAATGTATCTTGGCTTTTTGCTGCTCTTTCTGGCTTTGCAGAAGAAGCTGCTGTGCTGAGCCAAAATTAAAGGGCATGGTAGAAAGACTTTGAGTATTTGGAATTCAGAGCTGCTAGCAGTTCCAGGGACCCAAGGGAGCTGGCATCTTGTGATAGGACAAAACAAGACTTCACATACGTTGCTTGCATCTTTCCTTCTAGTGCATACTAGTGCATTCTTTTATATTGAATGTCTTTAAACAGCCAAGAAAGATTTGTATTTTAGCCCCAAAATGCAAATAAATTCACAGTCACGTAAGGTATAGATGCAATAAGCAATGTATTTTCTCTGCTACCTCTGTCAGCTGTCCACTTTCTAAATAAAAGTAGACTGAGGAAAAGCCCCGATCATTCTGCTTCTCTGCCTGATTTGGATATCCATAAAGTCAGTTTGGCTTCCTCCCACTGCGCTGTGCACAGTTTCTGGTTCCAAGCATAGCTGCTGTGTTGAGTGCTGCACAGCTCCACTATGTGGATTTACCGTGGGTCCTGAAATAGTGACACTGTGCATCTGTATTTTAGCCAAGTTAATTAGCTCTTCTTGGACCAGAAACTCTGAGGTGTCTGTTTCAGGCATTCAAATAAATTATCTCTGAAGTATTACTTCCTGCTGGACTTCAGCTAACGATGCTTGGAGAGAAAGCTTGGTTGTCTCTGCAGCGCTTCCCTGGCATGATTTACCACAAACTGGGTAATGGAAAGTAAACAGGATTTGTTATCTTTTATAATATATGGAGAAGATCAATATGCAGCTTAAGTCAGGGGATAGCTTATATGCTTGCTTTATTTTATGTACCTTCAATATAGCTTTCAATTTGGAGACAGATATCTTTTGAGTAAATTTCCTATTTTGTACATTATTCGTAATTAATACTGTATTTTAAAAGTACTGATGGGAGCTCAATATCTTGCAGAACTGTTGCTATTTAAAAATATGACCTTTTTCTGTATGACCAGGAGATGACATTTGGTGGGAGGGAGGCTGCACTTTGTTGAAATGTTTAAAGAAAAGCTCTTACTTTGCCTATAATTAAAAATGTCTTTTGTTGAATAAGGAATTAACTGCGGTTTCTCCTTAAAAGTACTAACATCTACCCTTCACAGAATTAGCTACAAAGCTGATGTCTTTTATACTGATATATTTCACCAATACTATACAGTTCAATTTCTGTTCTCAGTTATTTTAGATGAACCCTTTTTGTGTGCTTTCTAAATATATATATTTTTTCTAAATGGAGTGAGGAGGGCACTGCCATAATACATACATACATTTCTAAATTTGGCATTTGGTA
Organism: Limosa lapponica baueri; assembly: GCA_002844005.1. NCBI lineage: Eukaryota > Metazoa > Chordata > Aves > Charadriiformes > Scolopacidae > Limosa > Limosa lapponica. The sequence goes on along the minus strand of KZ505946.1, from coordinate 175,701 downwards.
GCAGTAGGCTTCTTTAGCCAGATCTTCTAAATCTGTCTAGATTTAAAAGTAATTGTTTAATTACGTGCATAAACTCCTTGGCAGATATTTTCTTCTGGTAGTTTTGTACATTCTGAACTGAATTCTGTCACATTCTCCTCCAGAAGGAGGACTAAAAGTGTGTTTCAACTAAAAAGGAAATTCACCATTTACCAGTTTACCTTTCTTCCAGCAGGAGACTTTCCTCAGTAGACCTCTGTCAAAAGAAAATATAAAATATTTCTTAATTTGCCCTAGTACTTTCACTGTCCGTCTACCCCGCTAATGATAATTTCCTGACTGGTAGTTACAGTTCAGGTCTGATGTTGGTCACATCATGAATCTAAAAGATACTGTAAGTATTGCCATGGTTTCCATGGTGAAGAGAAGAGTATAAAAGAGGTGAGAAAAAATTGGAATCAGTGAAGGTTCCATGAAAAATATCTTGCGTATCTTTTTCTATTATCACAGACCGTCAGATTTTAAACAGTTTTCCTATTGAAAACTTGAGCCAAAAAATAGCGGACGTTTAGTTGAAGGAAAGTCAGTTGAAGAAATTCAGTTTGCAAGTCATCTTCTTGAAGAAAATCTTCAAGGAAAAGATCTGGTTAATGTGTTTTCTGAAACGTATGTCCATTTGGATCAGATGATAGATCTGCTCTTTGAGGCAAAAAGAAAAGTTTCATTTATTGCATGTTTTTGAAGTGCAGGCTTTCTTATAACAGAGCAAAATGCTTAGGAGCTTCAACTGGACTGTTAATTCCTTATGATAAGAAGTTTTTAGACAGGACAATGAGAAGAACATGAGACAGACAGTATGGACACAACAAATATGGCTGGTTTTAAAAAGTCGTGTTGCTGAGTTACAAGATTGTTTCCCATGAAAATACACTCTCATCTTCCCATGGTGGAAGTTACTCAGGCATATTCCTTTTATAATACATGTTGGAGACATATCCATTATATGTCTCTATCCAACATGCATTGGCATCACATCCATTATATACAGTTGCCATACATTGGGCACTAGCTTAGTGTTTGCACTGGTACAGGTCATGACACCCAGTTCTACCATCTCTGGTCCGACAGTCAAAGATCTCTCACCTAATAGGAAACTTTGATGGAAATCACATCAAGTTGAACATAATTAGTCCAGTCATTGACAGGGAAAAAACCTACAGCCTTCACAATAACCATTGATCTTCTGGGTATGTTGCAGATGTATTTGATTCACCTTCTCTCCCCCCTTCCTCAATTATTCAAGTAGTCATTGTCAATACCAGGGTGCAAAGAAACCGAGAATCAGACCTACCTGAACTTTTTGCCATCTAATAAATTCAACATAGACAGGAAGATTTTCCCTTCCATTTTATTTTGTTCTTTTTCTTTCTTGCATTATTGAGATTTAAATGTATTAAAATTATTTGTTGTTTTAACTAGTGATATTATAATTTATGTAAAAGGTAATTATTAAAAGTATATCCAATTCTGATTCTAAAGCTCAACAAAATGAGCATACTGAACAAAATTTTATTTGGAAATAGAGCTTTTATTTCCTATTCACTTTTATTATCAGGCTAGTAGATCAAAATGATAGAAAAGTGGGCACCTGAAACAAGCACCTCAAATCTTTCATGATAAGAATTGTACTTGAGACATTGGTGACCTGAAATTAATAGCCTGACATTTAGAAAAGATTTCAGTGCTCTGTGCAGTGAGTAAATGATGTGTGAATATCTTGACAGTGCTGTAGTAACGTAATTCAAACACAAGTCACATGTGGGAAAATCCATTTGTACACGTAATAATCTGAACTACAGTAAACTGATTTTTGAGTTTATTTTCTGTTAACTGCATTACTATTGTTTTTCCTTAGCGCTTAGCTTCAGTGGGACTGGATGCCAAAAATACAGTGTGTATTTGGGACTGGAAGAGAGGAAAACTACTGGCAACAGCTACAGGCCATTCAGACAGGGTAATCATATGAAGGGTTTACTGAATTTTGTCTGGGAGTTACAATAGTGTATTAAAGTGTATTAAAAATAATTTTTGTTTATATTAGGTTAATCCAAAGATAATTTTGATCATTCTGCCTGGCTTTTAAAATATTGAACAAGGTATTTCTTTCTTCTTATTGTGCCAGAGATAGCACAAAGCACTCTGTTAATAAATGAGGCACACGATGGATTCTTGAGCTGACTGTCTAGCAAGCCTAAGGAGAAAATACTTTGTAATTACGCCCTGATTAGGATCATTTATAGCTCTTTATATAAGATGTGAAATGCTAGCTCAGTGGACAAAGAGAATGTTCTTTCTGAACATTGTTGAAAAGACATTTTATCCTAAGGGAAAGTTTAATTATCTCCCTTTTATTTTTGCTTAAGACAGTTACCTGTACGAGAAATATACTTAAGATAAATACCCCTTTTGTATCTGTTAACTTCAGGTAAAGGTTCATAAGAACATCAATAAATATGAGAACTGAACAGGTCTGAGTTTAGAATATTATTCAGGGTTAGGAAATGTTCAAACAGATTTAACATAAGCAAAATACCTCCCCAACATATATATGCAAAAGGATGCATAAATTAAAATAAATTATGGACACATTCTGACAACTTTTCTCTTATGATATTATATATTATGATGTTATATTATGATGTTATATTATGATTATAATAATTATATATTATGATATATATTATGATGACCATATTATGATGTTATAGCATGTGAGAACGTTATAATTTTGAGATATTATAATGTTTTACTACACATGATGGAGTACTTATATGTGCAAAGCAACAGACTAAACCCTTCCTTACAGTTTGTGCGTACATACAGTCTATTTGCACCTTGTGTGTAAATCTGGCACTTCATTTTTACTTACAGTGTTCCCAACACAACAGAATCTTAGTCCTTATTTGAATTTCTCTTTCAGAACAGATTCACTTTCAAGTTACGTCAGTGGAAGTTTTGCTACTGACCTCAGTAGGTACAAGATCAGGTTCTGAATTAGCAGAAGACTCCAGGACAGGCAAAAAGTACTGAAACCTTAGTCTAAGTAGACTTTCACAACCAGAAAAAGGAGATTTTGCACTGAAGAGGGAGTGGGAAAAAATACATACCTAATTAGCCCACAAATTCTGATGATTTAGTGTGCAGGAGTCATAAAGCATTTCTGAAGGTGAAATATCTTGTGTATTTTAAGAGCACTTAAACAAAATAATACTTGAACTACTGTAAATCCTGATGTTTATAAAGAACATAAATATTTTGTAGGAAGGCATTGTATAAAATGCATTATGAGTAGGCTTAAGATAAGATGTTCCTGTAAACTGTTTGAAATTCTCTTGTGATTTATATTTAACAGTTGAAGAGCTAAAAGCAGCAAAAAGTCTCATTGTCTTTCTCTACAGACATATGTTTCCTGAAGCAACTAATGATTGTGTTAACTTCATTGGTTCTCAGTTTGGACATTGAAAAGCTGATTGCCAGAGGTGAAAAATTTAAAAATAACATATTGTTGAAAATCTGGGCCAAAATACAAAGTTTTTGTTTCCAAACTTTATACAATATTTTCCATTTGGCATAATCACATAGTCATAGAATACACTGTAAGTTTGGTCAAAATGAAAAATTCAGTTTTAACTTTGTAGATTAGGTCAGATGAATCATATTCACCAATTTTTTCACTGAGGTCTTCTGGTAATCAGGCTAAACTACATACAGTACCTTTTACCTAAAATAGTGAATAAAGATAAATGTACCAATCTTTCTTTCCTAAACTCGAGGAACATTAGCTTACACCATAATTCCCATTTTATTTGGGACAGTAAGTACTGTTCGGTAGTATCTTGGAGCTAGAATAGATTGGTAGTATGAAGGCAGGAATGAGGTGTGTTGACAGAACTATGTGAGGAAGCCTGCATATTTGCCTTCATATTGCCTTTGCTCTTCATGTTTAAAGAGTTCAAAATTTACCTAAATAGTATTCTTTCATTTTCAGTAGTATGGTGCAACAGAGATTATGTCTAAAAATTGGTAAAAGCAAACTGAGCCTAGATGCAATTACTGTATAATTTAAAATACCAGTTTACTGTATTTCTTAACAGATATTTGATATTTCCTGGGATCAATATCAACCAAATAGAATCATCAGCTGTGGAGTAAAACACATAAAGGTAAATAGCTTTTATTGTTTACTTGCTAAAATAAATGTCACAAAAGAAATTTTTTCCTCTTATGTGATGGGAGCTTTAAATACAAGACAGTTTATGTTTTTCTTTCTTTTCTCTGTGAACATTTTTGTGAAACTTTTTGTTTGAAGCCAATGTAGACATTCCGCAGTGACTGAGAGGTAGATCCACTTAACAAGCGAAGTGGGAAGATCATTTGGTGTGATTTTCATCATTATACACTTGTAATTTTGGAGTTCTCTGACTTCTCTATTCCACCCAAATTGCTTCAAAATTATCTCAGCCTTCAGCGATTTCTCTCATCAAACATCACAAAGGGTCACTGAACAGGTATAGGAAGAACTAAGTTAAAAGTATACGTTGAATGAACTGCTGTTTGGCTTGTCATGCTACCAGCGTTTGTAGGAATAGACCACAGAGAAGATATGCAAGACCTGCAGAGATTAAAAGATGAAAACTCTAGGGCCCCACTATTTGCTCCCTTCAAGTCACCGTTTCCGGACATGATTTATATATGAACCTACATATATCCTGTAAGTTTAGGACAAAACATTCTCGTGCCTGTAAAAAGCTTAGAAAGAAATCCTTCTGCTTGCCAATATTCCCTGCAGGTTTCTGTTTTTCTCCTGTCTCATCAAAAGCATTCATAACAGATGGCAATTATTTCACATGACTGGGGTGGGAAGAGCTTTAACTAGTTTAGGAAACCAGTTAATATCTCTAGTTCTGGCTACTGAGAAGCGTGTGCCCTTAAAACCACCACTGCTTTCAAACTGTGGGTGGTTTTGGCAGAAGTGATACCATCTGTTGTATTCTGCAAGCTGTTTTCCAAAACCTGTCTTTGTTTGGCACCTGTGTTCTGTTAAAGTGGTCATAATTACCCTGAATGTGCATAGTACCAGGCAAAGTAAATACATATAGATATAAGCATGCCAAAAAAAGAAAAAAAAAAGTGTGGGGGAAATGATTAAATATTCCCTCTAGTGATGCTCAAACAGCAGTCTATATACTTGCCATTCGTTAGAAGGCTGAGGGAATGGGATAATTACTTTAACTTGCAACAAAGGAAAAGAACGGCTCTAAAGTAATTGTATCTCGTTGAGCATTGAGACTAATACTTGGGAATAATGCCATTTATTCCTTTAGCATTCCGGCTCCATTTGGCTCATTTGGCTGAGCAGATATTAGAAGCTGTGGTATAGCCCAGGAGCTAAAGAATCTTACACAGAGCTCAGGATCCTCCCTTCACCCATTTCCTAATGCTGCTACCTGCTTTCTTGCCTTTCTGTTGCTAACCAGAAGGAGAATGTATGTTTTATTCACAGCATTAAAGTCATGGGGGAAGTATTCCCATTGTCGTCTTGTAAATTGTCTTATGTTAAGAGGCAATGGGAAAATGTAATTGGATTAGAAATAGAGAAGGATCTGAAATAAATATCCTTGATCCAAGGATTTTCTGGAATACAGCTTTATAGGAATTTTAAGTACAAAGTATAGGAATTGTAAGTACAAAGAGAAAGACCTTAACATTTCAGCTTAGAGCCATGAAAAGATGTAAGCATATAAAGTGGTACTAAGATAGACATTATACATCCATGTCAGACACTTCAATATTCCTGTCCAGTCTCTGAAAGTATCTTTCCAGTGTGCAATGGACCATAGATGCCTCAGCTAATAAAGACCTGAGCTGGCAAATCCATTTAGGACTATACTACACCACATAGATTTACTGTTCTGTTTCTGCATGTGTTCAGAACATCCTGGTGCTGGCAGGCCTCGATATTTCAGCACTTTTCTCTTACACACCTAATTAAAATTTTCTTTACTCTGCCTTCCCTGGAAGCTCTGATCCTTGAGGGGAAACTGAATGCACTGACTATCCTCTCTGCTTGATAAAATTATGTTCATTTAAAAAAAAAAAAAGCCCTCTGAACTGATTCAAAAAGAAAGAAAGAGTCTGTTATTTCTAGCCAACCACTAAAGACACCCTTCTAAGACAAACTGTATTCTCTTCACTCTTTGCTCTTCCCCACTCAGTCTTACATTGTTTTTTGCAGAATGTTACTGTGTATGTGTAGAAGTCATGACAGTCACCATTCCACACTTAGAGAACTCTCATAGTCAGAGAGTTGTTTCATGTACAAGCGTTTGCTGTCTCCATCCAGTCTCCATCCAACAGATGGTTTTGCAGTAAATGTATCTATATTTGAGGGGTGTATCTCTTTCAATGATCTGGAAAAGGGCAGAAATGTCTACTCCAGGCATGTAAGTTCTTTAACATCAAGTGTTTCATTACCTCAAACTGTAGCTGTATTTTAAGTTTTGCAGACAAGAAAAATGGGATGGTCCTAGCTTTAAAATGTGTTCATTCACATTTATAGATGTCACCCAGCAAAACAGGATAACAGATAGTGAGATAGTGAGAAAGGGTAGTGTAGCAATAGGGAATCAGAATTGTGCCTCACTTTCTCAAACAGTTTGATCATTTTGTTTTGTTCTTAGACTTAACTGCATTTGCGTGGGGGTTTCCGTGGTAAGTGGGCAGTTTTTGGAGTAATGGGCATTCTGATAGGACAAACAGGAGTCATTTCAGTGTCTGTCCAAACGCTGTTTTGTAAGGATGTACATCTGTGAGATGTGCACACTAATATGAAAAACCAGAAATTCTGCAGAAATTTTTCCTAATATGCCATTTACATTCCACAGTTTTGGACATTGTGTGGAAATGCGCTGACAGCAAAGAGAGGAATATTTGGTAAAACAGGAGATCTCCAAACTATCCTTTGTTTAGCATGTGCAAAAGAAGATATCACATATTCTGGTGCTTTAAATGGAGACATCTATGTTTGGAAGGGGCTAAACTTAGTCCGCACAATTCAAGGAGCACATAGTGTAAGTTGTGTTTTTAATGTCAATTTCTGAAATGAATTGTTCATTGAATTGAAAAACTTCTTGAAGGCTTATGTACAAAGATTTTCTTCTGTTTCAGGTCAGAAGAATGTCTAAGACTGTTCATCAATTAAGAGTTCATATGTAATGGTATACTTTGTTTATATGTTGTCAGCAGATGCTAGCTGCTGAACTGATATTGACAGAACATTGGTTTAACCAAGAATAAATCTAAAGCTAAGTTTCTAAATCTAAAGTTTCACAGATTGAGTAGCTTCACTTATCTTAAAAACTTCAGTTTACTTAAAAATAGTTGTAACCAAATTATCTTATTTTAAATAGAATTTTACCACTAAAAGTCCCAACATTGAAGACTGACTCTTCATAAAAGCTTCAACGTGGAGTAAAGCTGTTTAATCTGTGAATTGCACTCTGACCATATTCCAAAGACAGTTTACTCCAATTGGCTTCACAACACGCCCCCCCCCCCCCCCCCCAGTACTTTGGAGCACTTCTAAGTACAGAGAAGGTGTATAGGATCATGTTAGATTTCTAACCAGTCTAATATGAATTTATGTCTCTGTTGTTGCTGCAGTAAGGGTACAGTAGGATTTTCATGTCTTTTTTCAAATGTATTTGAGAACTACTCCTGTTTTGAATATGATTGTGGCTAATGGCATTCTAGCATGGGTTTTTTGAACAAAAGGAAATGAGTATTTTTCTTAGAAGACTGATATGAAATCTAGCAGTTGTCGCTATAGTTTTCTTCTAGCAGCTTTCTAGAAAGAATTCTGCAAACCTAACAGTTTTTTTCTGTTAGTTATGTTGGCAGTGCATCAAGATTCACAGTAGCTTTTCAAATTAGTTCTAAGTGTTCCAGAGAGTAATCGTGATTTATACAAGTAATCCCTAATTTATGAAACAGTCAAACTGAAGTCAGTGGGACATCTTACCTGCAGAACTACTGTGTAATTAGCAGGTTGTGGTTATATGCAGCCGCAATAACATGGAAATATCTTAGGCAAACAATAAAACCCTGTACTGTCTTTGCAGAATTTTGTTTGCAGAATTTTATTTAGATTCACTAGAATGATCAAATACAATCTCTTTTTATATAATGTCTTCTGTTTCATCCTTATAAATTATGGGGTTTGCCATGGCTCATATGCATTCTCTTGCCCAATTTCTAATCTCTATATAATTAATTATTAGAAATATTAATTTATTAAAACAATGAACAAGGCCACTTTTAAAACAGAGTTCTTCTCTTCATTGTGTTAATTTCCATGCAGTTCAACTTGTCTCTTAACTGAGAGGTTTTTCTAATAAAATACTAAATCAGCAGGCATTCCATTGTAGTGCAGCATAGTCATCAATAACGAGGCATTTTCAAAAATGAAGAAGAAATTCAAACTGTAATACAAATTTGTCTGTCAACAAAGAGAATGAATTGACACTCTTTCAGTTCCTGTCAGATTCCAAACGATGTCTGAACTGAATTCATGAAAGAATGTCTCAATCATCTCCGCACCTGTAAGAATATTTGTATTGCTTGTTTGCTTGTTTTTGTTTATTCTGGATAACTGTTTATTTTAAGTGTTCCATTATTTATTTAATAATCCTTATAGTAATATTAACTAAACCAAATTTAAAATTCTTCAAATAGGCTGTATCACTGCTATTTGTACAAAAATATCTACATAAATTACTAAAGTGGGAGCACTTGAAATAAAAGTATCCCCCTGTGCTTGCTGGTTTGCTTTCTGGATGGACAACGTTTTACTGCCTAGCAGTTTCTAGCCTTTAACAAGAGTCTGTTCAAAAACATTTCCTTTGTGTGTTTAAATTGATTGTAAAGAACTTTAAAACTTGTCATACTATTGGTTAACAGGCTGGAATTTTTAGTATGTATGCTTGTGAGGAAGGTTTTGCCACCGGAGGGAGAGATGGTTGCATTCGGTTATGGGACACTGATTTCAAACCAATTACTAAAATTGATCTCAGGGAGACTGAACAAGGATACAAAGGTAATGAGCTATTAATTTTATTTTGTTTCACACACCTCGATAATGGATTATGACACAATTTAATTTGAAGCATAAATGTTTCTGAGTACTGCTAGTTTTTTTCTGTGTTTACTTTTGAGCACTGTATTCCCTTTTTTCTCTGGCGATGTAAATCTCTGAAGCGATTTCCTTGTTTTGTAGTATAAACAGAGGGATGCTTGTAGTTGCTGCTCCCCAACATGCAAATAGAAGAAAATAAGTAAAAGGTAATTAAAAACAAGATAAGAGAATTGTTAGCCAATCTTTAACTTAAATAATTGCAATTCATTTAATTACTTGAGATTTCTGGAACTTGATATTGAAAGATGCTGAGCACCCAAGCACTCCATTAGGTTAATTTGGAATGTTAGCACTTGGCATATTTAATAGAGAGAATGCTATCAAATTCTTGACCATTATATCTGTAGAATCTAGTCGTGCTTCCTATGAGCTTAGTCATCACTTTTTTTTTATGATTAGATTCTCAGAGCACTTATAATCTCTATAGATCATAATGCACACTATATCAAGATCAATATCAAGAGTTATTGAGTTGCCATTTCGACTTGTATGTAAATTATAACAAATTTTTTAAAATTGATAAATCGATTGATAATTGATTTCTAAAAACTAAAACTAGAACACTGTCCAAATCTTGTCTTCAGAGCATTTAAATCCTTCAGACTTTTGTTTGTTTGTCAAAATAAAGACATTACCTGCTTTAATGGCAAGAAATTCACTTAAGCAAGTCTGCAAAATTTTATCAAAGCTTAAATAAAGATGGTATGCCCGTGAGCATAATCACTGAGACTAACTAAAAAGACATCATGGTGGATCTGTGAAAAGTGTGGTGCAACTGCTGGTCTCACTACAACTGTAAAAAATTAGGACCTTGGAGATGACTGCAGGTCATAAAATCCAAGCATGCATTTATACCCTGTCATATAATTTTTAAAAATTTTTATCTTTTTCCTGTTTCAGGGTTTCTTCTTTCTCTGTTTTCCTTCAATGTGATACAACTCTTGCCTACGATGTTCCTGCTATGTCTCTTTTTCTGCCATTTCTGTCTCATATGTCATCCACTGATGATCACTCCCATTAAGTGTTACTACTATCAGGCACTGGAATTTTCGTTTCATTTTCAGTTATGTCAATGGCACTAATTAGTTTGGGCATATATGTAGCTTCAAGCAGTGGTGGTAGCCTTAACTGCTTATCTGTGACCTTCTCTCCCCCCGTTCCAATTACTTTTTCCAAAGCAGTTTGCAAAGGGATCAGCTTTCAAACTTAAAATGTGCCAGGATGACTTCCCCTGACCTCCTGTGTATACCTATTCAACAGTCATCCTGTACTGAAGAGTACTAAACACTTTTTAAATGAGATGCATCACCAGTAATCTGATCATAGGCTTGGCTTTTATCTTTAGATATACATGTATATTACTAAAATCTGATAAGGGCTTATCTTTATGTGGAGTACATCATAGAAAACATTACCTATCCCACATTCAAAGATGTACTTTGTATACAAAAACTTAACAGTACCCATTTTCCACTTAACGTCTGAACTTCATTCCTTGTATGGCATTTGGTGGTTATCAAGAATATGTAAGTTAAAGCTTCACTAGAAATTTAGCTAAGTTACAAAATTACATTGTCAAAATTAAAAGGTACTGGAAATGGACAAAACAATAAATGAAGATTAATTTGCCCTTCTCAAGAGATGACACAAAATGCCTACAATATATTTTATGTGACCAGCAGTTAATTGCATTGTGTGTTCAGTTCCAAAAGATGTTAAAATGATGACGTAGTTGACCTTGACTACATGACAAATGGATTTTTTATTAATTTGCATTTGACAACATCTAGACCCATTATCCAAACTTTGATTTTTGTATACTGGAAGAGAAAATACAAATGCTGCAGGCAGTCAAACCAGACAATGCTATCAAATTGCTCAGCTGCAAAGTTAGGATAGATTTGTGGAATAAGATCAAGTCCTATAAAACTCGTGCATAGCAAGATTCTGTTGGCTTTTGGTTTTGGGGTTGGGGTGGTTTTTTTTTGGTTTTTGGGGCGTTTTTGGGACAAAAATAGAAAAGCGTCATAACATAGGCACAAACCACTTAAATTCACCATTAAAAGTACTAAAAAAAGGAATAAAACCAGCTTCAGTCACAGGAACCTTGCTTAATCTAAAATTTAGATCTTCAAATTGTGAAATTGAATTGTTGTTTTTTTAAGTAAATTCCCAAGGTGTATGCAAAGCATAAGAGCTTGAACTCTTGAGAAACTGGCAGCAAAAATGTTAGATACTCAGCATGTTCCCAGGACTGAGCCTTCTCTTTTTCTGTCAAATGGAGATAATTTATAGGAACTATTTTGAGATTTAATCAGCTGTGATGTATTATGACTTCAGTGTCAAAGCATAACAGTTGTTACAAATTAACTCTTGAAGTCTTAATGATCTTCATTGTACTATCACTTTGTTTTATCATTGCTGTTAATCTAAGATTATTCTGTCCCCTGTCAGGTTTGTCCATCCGAAGTGTCTGTTGGAAAGCGGACAGAATTTTAGCAGGGACGCAGGACAGTGAAATATTTGAGGTGCTAGTAAGGGAGAGAGATAAACCCATGCTGATTATGCAGGGTCATTGTGAAGGGGAACTCTGGGCCCTGGCGGTCCATCCAAAGAAGCCTTTAGCTGTCACAGGCAGTGATGATCGATCTGTACGGTAAGGCTAAATCTTATTTATTTTTTAATCTATTCATTCATATACACATAATTTTTAACCAATGTCAATTTGAGATATTTGTAATTTATTTTCAGGCCTTATGTTAAGACTCTGTTAAGACAAATTTTTTTTCCCATGTTTTTCTCAGCAGCTTACTTTTTCTCTTCAGCGCTTGTATTTGGGCTTCATGAATCAGTAATCGGAATTTGTGTTCAAAATGTGCTGAATTTATATACTCTGATTTAAGTACTAACTCATTACTTTCCTGAACAGCAGGCGTAGGTATCTAAATGGAGAATAATAATCTGTTAATAATATACAAGCCTAAAACCTACATACCTTTGGCCAATGTTTTACACAGCAGATGTCTGACTCAGCCATGAGTGTTTAGAAAATCTGATCTAAAACCAATTCAAGTGCCAGAGAATGAGATTAATGAAAATGCACTGGTTTACCCCAATGAAAAAGCTCCTTCAGGTGTTTAGTTGTAGCACTTGCGCCTCAAGCCTTTGCAGCAGAGCTTTGAAGTTTTGTACATATATTTGTGGAATTTGTCACAAAGTCAAGGATGTTTCTTTTCCTGTCCCAGTTAAAATTTGACAAATTAATAAATCTCTGAAAAAACCTAAGCTTTTTTAATATGCTTAATAAGACTTTAAAGTTTGGAGGTTAAGCTAAGATTCTCACAGTGGATGTACTCCCATAGCCATGTAGCTGTTATGTCTTATCTCAACTGGGCATGGATACTGCTCGTTGTGACTAATTTTTACCTGTGATTAAAGAGATTGAGATTTTGCTGATTGCCAAAGCTACCCATAGGGACAGGAGAGATTTTTGGGAGACCAAGGTTTATTATGGCAGTCTCTTGAGTCCTCAAATTGTGGTTCTGCCCTTGCCCTGAAGTCCTGCCCCTTGCTGAACAGCACATACGATGGGGTTCATGATAGCTTGGTTTCCCAAGCTCTGATTCCCCTAATGTCCTCCTTAGTGGTTTTTCCTGACCCTACTATCCTAATTTCTAACCCATCCATCAGCTTTTTCTCCAACTCTGTGCCAGGTGGATGATGACTACTTTTCATCTTATATGGATAATTTGATTGCATATTTTCAAATCAACCCCAGGCAGTTGCCAAACAGTTTTTCAGTTTTTATGGACTACTAGTCAACTTATTTCAGAAACATACAATGGAGATTCTACCATTGTCCATATTTCAATGGGGAAAATCAATCTCCTGCAATACATACAGCTTCTAATTTATTTTGCTTCAGATTCCACGTTCAGATTCACCTCTGCCTTGAAGCTTGCTGGTCAGTTGGAATTTCTTTTTCCCTTTCCTTTCTATCTTTTTACTTGTACTGGTTTCCTATTCCTGCCACCCCTCATCTCTTTCTAACCATTATTAAAATCCAAACTGTGAAACTAACAAAACTACCAGTTGTTCACTACACCCCTGCTATCTCCCTGTTTCCTACACATTAGAATTATTACTAATAGTATTATTTCTTTCGGTTTATAAAATGCATGAATAGTCTCTTCTGCTTGGGTTTGTGTACATAGTTTTATAGACAGGCACAAATTGACACTGCCTGCATTCTGGTAGGATGCAAGCCAGTTCTGAAACAAGAGCTGCAAAGCTGGGATTAGCATTGTACTGCTCTCAAGCTAATAAGCCATGCTAAGGTTTTGGATTTATTATCTTGGATTCATCTCTTGGTTAACATGGTAATTCAGCTCTGACATGGAGCCATTCTATAAAATGTGCTTTTGCTATCATTACAGGTATTTTACTGCACAACATCACACATCCATTTAGCTGTTTGGGCACTAGAGAATGTAGGATTTGAATTCTAGTTCAGACTGTGCATTTTTACATACTAATAGCTTCATGTGAGGAATTCCAGTGAAATATATATATATTTTTTCATTTAGATAAAAAAGTACACAAAAGGATTTTCTTAACAGTTTTTGTATTGACAAGAATGTTTCTATATTGCTGTTCATTGTGTAATTTTTCATAGTATTTGGTTATCATGTTATTTTGAAAAGAGTAGCTGTATAGTATAAATCTAAATTGTTTTTCAAAAAAAGTATTTAGTGGGCCAAATTATATTCTTACATTTAAGTGACATGTCTAAATGAAAAGGATCTCTGTAGTGCTAAGGGGAATTGCTATAGATTTTCCCTAGCACAGCTGAGAGAGGGCTCGAGCCTAATACAGATTTCCTACATTTTAAACTTTAAAAGAGTATGAACTAGGAAAGCTGCCTACTTCCTGTCACTTGCAACAGGAACAGGAAAAAAGCATCATTCTCATTGGAATGCTAAGAGGCATACACAACTATTTATTACAGTTGTTCAATGGACATCACATGACTTTTTGTAAAGTCATGTTAGAAATGCAGGACCTAGCTGCAGGACCACAAGTAGCTGCTGTTCTGGTAGAACATCTTCGCTACACTGTCTGTCTTCTTGAATGATCTCTTTCTGTATTCCTGCATTTATAAGAAGATTGATTAGAACCTGGTTTTATATGAATCCATTTGAGTATTTATATCTCTGATTTATTTTTGTTTATTTTGGAGCATTGTTCTGCCAATGCAATGAAACAAAGCAGCAGTAAAGCTGCTAGGGAAATGCTAGGGAAAATGTAGGCCCACTGATGAATGAGGTGGGTGCCTTGGTGGTGGAAGACACAGAGAAGGCGGAGTTGCTGAATGCCTTCTTTGCTTCGGTCTTCACTGCCAAAGCTGCCCCTCACGAATCCCAGACCCTGGAGACAAGGGGGAAGGTCTGGAGAGAGGAAGACTTTCCCTCTGTTGGGGAGGACTGGGTTAGAGACCACTTGGCCAAACTAGATGTCCACAAGTCCATGGGCCCTGATGGGATGCACCCACGAGTGCTGAGAGAAGTGGCAGATGTTATTGCTGAGCCACTCTCCATCATTTTGAGAAGTCTTGGAGAACAGGAGAAGTGCCTGAGGACTGGAGGAAGGCAAATATCACACCAGTCTACAAAAAGGGCAAGATGGAGGACTCAGGGAACTACAGGCCAATTAGTCTCACCTGTGTCCCTGGGAAAATAATGGAGCGACTCGTTCTCAATGTCATCTCCAAACACATTGAAGATCAAGAAGTTATAAGAAGTGGTCAACATAGATTTACCAAGGGTAGATCATGCTTGACCAATCTGATAGCCTTCTATGACGTTATAACTGTATGGCTGGCTGAGGGGAGAGCAGCAGATGTCATCTACCTTGACTTTAGCAAGGCTTTTGACATTGTCTCCCATAACATCCTCATTAGAAAATTAAGGAAGTATGGGCTAGATGAGGGGGCAGTGAGGTGGATTGAGTCCTGGCTGTGTGACAGAACTCAGAGGGTTGTAATTAATGGAGCAGGGTCAAGTTGGAGGCCTGTAAACAGCGGTGTCCCTCAGGGGTCAATACTCGGCCCAGTCCTGTTCAACATGTTCATCAATGACCTGGACAAGGAGTGTATCCTCAGCAAGTTTGCTGATGATACCAAACTGGGAGGGCTGGCCGACACTCCAGAGGGCTGTGCTGCCATCCAGTGTGACCTGAACAGGCTGGAGAGCTGGGCAGAGAAGAA